>JAWPHD010006206.1:0-148651 GCA_037043455.1 Cyrtodaria siliqua | reverse complement strand
CAGACCCTTCGGTGGTGTATCATGCTTTATCACATAACTGACGGTGTGGGAGTGGAATAACACCATTCTATATTTTCGATATACCACTAGTTATAAAAGTATGCAAATAAGCCTAGTATGTGCTGTCAAAAAAAAAAGATAATGACTATGATCCAATTCCCGAGGCTTATGTCGGTTTCGCGTGTTAAAGCGACAGGCAAAATGCAATAAAAGTCGATAGGTGACTTATGTGATAAATAAAATCTAACATTCGTTCTAATTTTTTAATAGTTTTATCTTTATAGTTTTACATTAATTTTTTGCGCACAATATGACCTATTTATTTATCGATGTGCCGCAAGACACCATTCATTCATTCATTCATTATTGAATTTATTAAACTTGTTAGCAAAAATCATATAATGCTCGGCAAGAGCCTCGCATTATATCATTTTGAAACTGGTTTAATAAATTCAATAATGAATGAGTACTCATGTAAGTTCCTTTATATACCTAAGTGAATGGGAAGTAGTTTGTGCGTCACGAAGAAACTCGATAAGATTTGATTTCTTAGCTTCGATTAGCCCGGTTCGATAATCTGATTTGCTTCCATTTAACGGTAAATGTGGAGTTGTCTTTTCCTCATTCTAGGAAGCAAATTATACTTTTCTTATCTCAAAAGCTGAAGAGCTTTTAAGCAGATGCAATATTTGGTATTAAAATTATTGGTTTTTGCAGACATATGGGAAGCAAATTATGCTTGTCTTGCTTCAAAATCTGAAGAGCTTTTAAGGAGACATACATTGCCAATGGACTTGTCAAAAATCTGAAGAGCTTTTAAGGAGACATACATTACCGATGGACTTGTCAAACTGGGATAATTGCATCACATTATACATGGTATAAAATTTTTGAAATAAAACAAGCATGAATGTCTACCACCAGAAAATTATTAATGTGATGAGGTGGAACAAATGGGAGTAATCCATTCTCTTACTGCCATAAGACAATAATATATGGAGATAAGCTGACAGCCAGCCCACATTCTGTGGTGCCCACTGGTCTGTTTATGGCAATTTGGACATGTAAACATCATGTACTTGCCTCATTATACAAGATAAATTGCATATACAGGTATGAAATATGTTTTGAAGAGAAAAAAACGTGACTGATATAGTGATACTGAGACGGGTGGTCTGAAGGGGAAAAGACCATGGTAATATGTAGTAAATTATTTCATTGCATTGTGAATGGAATAATTTAAGCAAATAAATTCATTTAAAAACAGTTATAATCACAAATGTGAACCCCACCTCTGCTGGTAGATTGACAGGTATGCAGGGACTTACAAAAAGCGGAGTCCAGAGGGTTAAAGGAAATAATCCGCCATATAACAGCAAAATAACACTACAGAACCATTGATAAAAACTCTGTCCAGGTGTTCAGGTCATATAAAAATGCGTATGTGCCAATTAAAAATAAAAGTTTATTCATGGGTACTTAAATATGCATAAAATGATTTGTTGGTAACCTTTAATTAAACACTCCAATTTTTAGGTTTTGAACCAGCCAGTTTGCCTGGCTGGTTCAAGCCGTATATTTGTCTACCTTGTTAACATTGAAATACATTGTTTAAAGGATATATTTAAGATTATGTTAAATCTGATGTAAAGAAACATATATATACAGTATATTGTTTATTAAACTAGTGTTTTCTTATCTTGTATAATTAAATTGAAAATGCACGAAAATGTCACCCGATTCTATAAATAGATTCAGAAAATGCAAGTTATTTTGAATGTTCTTTATATCTACCCAAATCATTAAGTGTGTTAAAATGGTGAAAAACAATTAAAAGCAGTTAAATCTACCAAAATAATGATAAAATGGACGTCTCGCAGTTTAATAGGAAATCCATATAAAGCTATCTTAGCTTTTAGCTTATGCCAAGATAAAACATCACCCATTTTCACATTTATTTCTGTAATGTTTTTTAATAATAATTTAACACAGAACTTTGATGTAGTGCCTTGGTTTTGAGTTGAAACCTTTAGGTAGATAATGACTTCGTGCACTGACCGAATAATTTTTACTTTAAACACCGTTTTTATTAATTTGAAAATAAAGAAAAATGAGTATAATTCTATTTGCTGTTCATAATCTGATAAATGTATTCTCATCAAAATTGATGCATTTTTGAGGGAGGTCTAAGTTAGAAGAAAAAGTAAAGTTACTACGTTTTCATATTCACCCCTTGAGATGTTTAACACAGTAAGGTTATTAAGAGATGCTCTCAGCATTATGTGGTCCCGCCTTAATTCCATTAAGCAGTGGGAAAACTTATTATGAGCTGGATTTTATAATGGATATTTCGACAATAAAACATGTTTAAAAATATATTTTACTGAAAACATGAGATAACCTGCTTAAAGCTGAAATTCAGGTTTTATTTCATACCCCAGCCAACCCCGATTTCTTTTCTTGGAGAAGGGGTTGGATGTGGTATGAAAGTTAATACTCGGACCACGTAATGGAGACAAAGAGCGGTACCTGGGATCCTCCTTATAGATCTCCTTTGTTGTTTTATATGCCTGGACTGCCAGGTTAATGTTCTTTTTTTGAACAGGAAATGGTTATTAGATTGGGGTATGTCATTTTGGCAGACGGATGTGCGGGCGGCATCAAGCTTTTTGTTTCCGCTCAATAACTTTATTGCGATGAAACTTGCAGGGGTAATGGAAAGGAAGCTTGGGATTGCATTTGGGGTCATTGGGGTCAAGGTCACTGTTACTAAAAATAGAAAAATGGTTTCCACTAAATAACCTGTGTTAGGAATGAGATATTGTGATGAAACTGGCGGGGTAGGTAGCTTATTTGAAAAGAAAGCTTGGGATTGCATTTGGGGTCACTGGGTCAAGGTCAAGGTCACAATTACTAAAAATAGAAAAATGGTTTCCGCTCAATAACTTTTGTTAGGAATGAGTTATTGCGATGAAACTTGCAGGATAGGAAGCTTATTTGGAAAGAAAGCTTGGATTGCATTTGGGGTTACTGGGATCAAAGTCAAGGTCACTGTTACTAAAAATAGAAAAAGGGTTTCCGCTCAATAACTTTTGTTAGGAATGAGATATTGCGATGAAACTTGCAGTATAGGTAGTTTATATGGAAAGGAAGCTTTGGGTTGCATTTGGGGTCACTGGGGTCAAGGTCACCATTACTAAAAATAGAAAAAAACGGTTTCCACTCAATAATTTTTTGTTAGGAATGAGTTATTGCGATGAAACTTGCAGGATAGGAAGCTTATTTGGAAAGGAAGCTTGGGATTGCATTTGGGGTTACTGGGATCAAAGTCAAGGTCACTGTTACTAAAAATAGAAAAAGGGTTTCCGCTCAATAACTTTTGTTAGGAATGAGATATTGCGATGAAACTTGCAGTATAGGTAGCTTATATGGAAAGGAAGCTTTGGGTTGCATTTGGGGTCACTGGGGTCAAGGTCACCATTACTAAAAATAGAAAAAAACGGTTTCCGCTCAATAATTTTTTGTTAGGAATGAGTTATTGCGATGAAACTTGCAGGATAGGAAGCTTATTTGGAAAGGAAGCTTGGGGTGGCATCTGACTATGTTAAAGCTACCGAGTCTCTATATCAATCGATTTCTTCTTTGTAGGCATGTCTTTATTTGTAACTTCATGTCCACCAGCTCATGTCGAAATCGGGTATTTAAGCGAGCAAATATAGCGCAGGAAATCATTTACTGTATATACATCGACCAGTGCACATTGTAACTATAACAGGTAACAGTAATTTTTACAGAAAAAAAAGTTAGCCTTTTTCGGGGCTCGATATATATAACGACTTTTGGGGTGTTCGTCGATTTGAAACTACTTCACACGTGACTCATTCATATTCATGAATGTTTACTAGTTAAAATAGGGACTGTATAGCTTTAAGGTTGAAAACAAATATTGTGAGAGTTGTTAATTATTAATTGATTAATTGATATTAATTGAAATATTGGGTGATATTATTCTTCATTTGTTTAAACATGTTGCAGAACACGTAGGTATTGGGCAGTACTCGGTGTATGGTAACCAAGAAAAGATACGTAATGTTTCTTAATAAGCACCCCTGGGGTAGGGGTTTGCTTATAAGGACCAATATGGTAACAAAGTAGTGAATCTGAGACAGGCTTCTGCAAGTATTTAGACCTCCTTACCATTCCTGTTTTTGCACCATCCACAGTAATTTCCGTCCCATCTGCTGGTTTAGTACCATTTAAACAGGCGATCACATACAGCCATTACATACCGTGCATGTTTTGTGTCATACCTGAAAAATACAGTGGTGAGTGGAGCCTCTTCCACTGTGTGACCCTAAACTTCTGTATTGGCAGAAGGTCTTTGAAGTTCACCTGAGCGAGCTAATTAACTCAGGTAATTACGTGTTTTATGTCACTTTTATCATGCAATTAGGCAGTGACCTGGCGTCCATTGGTGTCTGCCTGGTATGAAGAATGTGGATCGCTATGATTTAAAGCATGTCTAAATGCATAGTAATTTGTATGCTAAAATAAAGTTATGGGCAGGACTCTCCTACTATTGGTTTTACCGGTTTTGTAATGTTGGCACAAATATGTCTGCTTCATATTTGAAATGTTCAATGAAAACAGACATTGTGGACCGCTAATTTGATTGTGAATATGACAATGAATGCAAAAAGTGTGACTGGGGAAGCATAATATCGACAGCAGATATCGAGATATATCGCACGTGCAAGACAAACAATATGAAGGAGCATTGTTTGTACCTACATCATGTGACTGGAAAATCCAAACAAGCAAAAGTTCCATATAAACTATAGGTCTATTACACATCATTTGTGGTGAGGCACCGTCTGTGGTTGCCTTAAGTCCACATTTGAGGTAGATCACTACTGCAATATCATGATCCCTCATAAATATACCACACTGCATTATATAAATACTGGTATAAACTTTTTTTTAGCTCGACTGATAAAATAAATGGTGCATCGTCCGTCTGTCCATGTGTCTGTTCGTCTGTAAACTTTTTTTTGTGGCGACTACTCCTCTGAACTTACTGGACGGATTTTCATCAAACTTCACAGAAATGTTGCTCTTGATGTCTAGTTGATCCTAGCAAAAATTCAGGTCGGCTGGAAATTCAAAATGGCCACCACAGCTAAAAATAGGTTTGAAAAAATGTGATTTTGTGGCAACTATTTCTCAAAAAACGTAAGTGATATTGATTTGGAACCTTTACCAAAATGACTGGCACGACCTGTAGTTGATCCTAATCAAAGTTCATTTTGATTGGATGTCAAACATGGCCACCAGCAGCCATCTTTGTTTATATAGAATTATTTAGGAAAAACTTGTGGCGACAACTTCTCTGAAACCACTTGATGGAATTTCATGGAACTTCCCAGGAATGTTGCTCTTGATGTCTAGTTGATCCTAGCAAAATTTTAGTTTGGTAGGAAATTCAAGATGTCTGCCACTACTAAAAACAGATTTTAATAAAAATGCGACCTTATCAAAAACCGTAAATGATATTGAATTGGAACCTTTACCAAAATTATTGGTGCGACATGTACTAAAATGGTCCTAACCAAGATTCACAAGCACTAAGATGAATAAATATAATTATAAAGCTATGGAAAAAGAAAAGAAGCAAGCATAATTAATAACAGCAAAAAAGAAAACGGAATTGGAATAACACATACATGTACATATGAACAAATAGTGAAAATTCAAACCCTGTCAACTTAAAAATGGTGTATTAAAATATATAAGTATTTGATTCGAATATTAGGTTCCTTTTATCCATTTTATGAAATTCGAATGAAATGCATCAATAGTATTCAGAGTTTTTAACTTATCTGGTAAGCTGTTCCATATAATAGGTCCTGAATATGCAACACTTTATTTGTAAAGTTCTTTGTTTGGCCTTGGTGGAATAAAAGTATATGTTGATGTTGATTTTGGCACTGACACATTATCATTTGCCATTCTATGTTTAAACATTTCATTAACATATTGAGGTGTTCTGATTTGGTCTCTTTATACATAAACTTTGCTTTTCTTAGATATAATCTTTCAAAGACTGTTAATATTTTGCAATTTTTGCATGGTTTCTTATTACATCTACCACATTATATGCCATTATTATTTTACATGCGCGTTTTTGAAGATGAAAAATTCTATTAAGATTCATTTGAGATTTGCCTCCCCAAATTGTATTACAACAGTCTATCTGTCGACGGGTTGAATGTATGTTTTGTAAAACTGAGTTCTATGCTCGATAGATTAATATTCTTTAATTCTAGATAGAAGCCATAAATTTGAGTAAATTTTTTGCATATTTTATCTATGTGGATTGGATATTTCGGAGTTTGGAAGTTGTATGAACTTGAATTACTTGGTATATCAAATAAGATCTTTCGATAAAAAATTTACCCCACCATGGCCGTGTGTGTTTGTGTCGTTGACAGAACGTCTATCATTATGTTCAGTAGTCGGTACAGCCACAACATGTGACGGTTCATAGCCACAATATGTGACGGTTCATAGCCACAATATGTGACGGTTCATGGCCACAATATGTGACGGTTCATGGCCACAATATGTGACGGTTCATGGCCACAATATGTGACGGTTCATGGCCACAATATGTGACGGTTCATGGCCACAATATGTGACGGTTCATGGCCACAATATGTGACGGTTCATGGCCACAATATGTGACGGTTCATGGCCACAATATGTGACGGTTCATGGCCAGCCACAATATGTGACGGTTCATGGCCACAATATGTGACGGTTCATGGCCACAATATGTGACGGTTCATGGCCACAATATGTGACGGTTCATGGCCACAATATGTGACGGTTCATGGCCACAATATGTGACAGTTCATGGCCACAATATGTGACGGTTCATGGCCACAATATGTGACGGTTCATGGCCACAATATGTGACGGTTCATGGCCACAATATGTGACGGTTCATGGCCACAATATGTGACGGTTCATGGCCACAATATGTGACGGTTCATGGCCACAATATGTGACGGTTCATGGCCACAATATGTGACGGTTCATGGCCACAATATGTGACGGTTCATGGCCACAATATGTGACGGTTCATAGCCACAATATGTGACGGTTCATAGCCACAATATGTGACGGTTCATAGCCACAATATGTGATGGTTCATAGCCACAATATGTGATGGTTCATAGCCACAACATGTGACGGTTCATAGCCACAACATGTGACGGTTCATAGCTACAATATGTGACGGTTCATAGCCACAATATGATGGTTCATAGCCACAATATGTGACCGTTCATAGCCACAATATGTAACGGTTCATAGCCGTAACATTTGACGGTTCATAGCCACAATATATCATGGTTCATAGCCACATTATGTGATGGTTCATAGCCACAATATGTAACGGTTCATAGCCACAACATTTGACGGTTCATAGCCACAATATATCATGGTTCATAGCCACAACATGTGACGGTTCATAGCCACAACATGTGATGGTTCATAGCCACAACATGTGCAGTTCATAGCCACCAATATGTAATGGTTCATAGCCACACTATGTGATGGTTCACAGCCACACTGTGCAGTTCATATCGGTATTAGCCACAATGTGATGGTTAATACAAAATATGTGCAGTTCATAGCCAAAATATGTGATGGTTCATTGCCACAAAATGGTTCATTGCCAAAGTAAGTGAAGGTTCATAGCCTCAATATGTGACGGTTCATAGTCACAACATTTGATAGTTCATTGTCACAATATGTGACGGTTCATAGCCACATTATGTGATGGTTCATAGCCACAACATGTGACAGTTCATAGCCACACTGTGTGATGGTTCATAGCCAGAACATGTGACGGTTCATAGCCACAACATGTGATGGTTCATAGCCACACTATGTGATGGTTCATAGCCAAAACATGTGACTATTCATAGCCAAAACATGTGACTATTCATAGCCACAATATGTGATGGTTCATAGCCACAACATGTGACAGTTCATAGCCACACTATATGACAGTTCATAGACACAACATGTGCTGGTTCATAGTCACAACATGTGACAGTTCATAGCCACACTATATGACAGTTTGTAGCCACAACATGTGATGGTTCATAGTCACAACATGTTCATTATTATACAGGGAACAAAATGGGCGCTCGCCCGCTCGCAAATGCGAACTGGACGAGGTACGGGCGAGTACACAAACAGGTGCACTCGCCCGTATTTGCGAGTGCTGTAATCTGCTGTAGTCTACCCAACATCGTCAAATACACACCTTGCATACATACAACAAAAGGACAAAAGCGTCTGAAAATCCACATTGGACAGAGGAAGAAAGATCACTCGAATATTAATAGTTTCAACGGTGATTTCCTTTTCATATTCTTATTTTTCGATGAATTGTTGTATAATCTTTTTCTATTTTAGCAAGTCTGTATCATACAAAACGCTTAACAATGAACGCATTCACAAATGGAAGCTGCTAAATAACACCAGGAACGTGCACTTGTCTTGGATGGTTTAATTTGTGGGACCCGGTACTGTTTTTGATGTGATTCGTGGCGCGATCATAAAACTGTAAAAGAAAATAATATTATTTTTATTATATGATGCAATGGATAAATAAAAGGAAAATAAAGGTACATAGAACCGTATCAGTTTTTTTTTAACCTATTTAAGTGGGGCCGAAATTCAGCCTCTTCCCAATTGCTATGTAAGAATTGACCAAAACAATACAGAAATAAAAGAGTTGACCGGTGTATGAATGATTTAAATGATAATATACACGAATGGTGAATTGTATAATAAAATGGCTTTATATATGTTAGAATGATTTTTGTTCTGATTTTATGGATATTTATTATACGGACCAGTACTGATTGACACGGACCAGTACCCCTTAAGGTCCACTGGTCCGGAAAAACCAGTACTACCTCGCATCCCATTTTGATCCCTGTCATAGCCACACTATATGACAGTTCATAGCCACAATATGTGATGCTACATAGACACAACATGTGACAGTTCATAGCCACAACATGTGAAAGTTCATTGCCACAGTATGTGACGGTTGATAGCTACAGTATGTGACGATTCATAGTCACAGCATGTGACGGTTCATAGCCACAACATGTGAAGGTTCATTGCCATAGTATGGGATGGTTGATAGCTACAATATTTGACAGTTCATATCCACAGTATGTGATGGCTCATAGCCACAACATATGACGGTTCATAGCCACAACATGTGAAAGTTCATTGCCACAGTATGTGACGGTTGATAGCTACAATATGTGACGGTTCATAGTCACAGCATGTGACGGTTCATAGCCACAACATGTTAAGGTTCATTGCCATAGTATGGGATGGTTGATAGCGGTTCATAGTCACAGCATGTGACGGTACATAGCCACAACATGTGACTGTTCATAGCCACAACATGTGATAGTTCATATCCACAGTATGTGATGGTTCATAGCCACAACATGTGACGGTTCATAGCCACATTACGTGATAGTTCATTGCCACAATATTGGATGGTTCATAGCCACAGTATGTGATGATTGTTCATAGACACAACATGTGACGGTTCATAGCCACAACATGTGAAAGTTCAGTGCCACAGTATGTGACGGTTGATAGCTACAATATGTGACGGTTCATAGCCACAGCGTGTAATAGTTCATATCCACAGTATGTGATGGTTCATAGCCACAATATTTGATGGTTCATAGTCACAGCATGTGATGATTCATAGCTAGCCACAGTATGTGATTGTTCATAGCCACAACATGTGATGGTTCATTGCCACAGTATGTGATGGTTCATAGCCACAATATTTGATGGTTCATAGTCACAGCAGCCACAGTATTTGATGTTTCATAGCCACAGTATGTGACTGTTCATAGCCACAACATGTGATGGTTCATTGCCATAGTATGTGACAGTTCATAGCCACAATGTATGATGGTTCGTAGTCACAAAATACAACGGTTCATTGCCGCAGTACATGTCATAGCCACTATATGTGATGGTTCATAGCTACAATATATGATGGTTCATAGCCACATTATGTGATGGTTCATAGCCACAACATGTGACGGTTCATAGCCACAACATGTGATGGTTCATAGACACAATATGTGATGGTTCATAGCCACAGTATATGATGGTTCATAGCCACAATATGTGATGGTTCATAGCCACAACATGTGACAGTTCATAGCCACAATATGTGATGGTTCATAGCCACATTATGTGATGGTTCATAGCCACAACATGATGGTTCATAGCCACGACATGTGATGGTTCATAGCCACAATATGTGATGGTTCATAGCCACAACATGTGACAGTTCATAGCCACAATATGTGATGGTCCATAGCCACAGTATGTGATGGTTCATAGCCACACTATGTGATGGTCCATAGCCACAGTATGTGATGGTTCATAGTTACAACATGTGATGGTTCATAGCCACAGTATGTGATGGTTCATAGCCACAACATGTGATGGTTCATAGTCACAATATGTGATGGTCCATATCCACAGTATGTGATGGTTCAAGGCCACATTGTGATGGTTCATAGCCACAGTATGTGATGGTTCATAGCCACAGTATGTGACAGTTCATAGCCACAATATGTGATTGTTCATATCCACAGTATGTGATGGTTCAAGGCCACACTGTGATGGTTCATAGCCACACTATTCATGGCCACAGTATGTGATGGTTTATGGGCACACTATTTGACGGTTCATGGTCACACTATGTGATGGTTCATATCCACAGTATGTGATGGTTCATGGCCACACTATGTGACGGTTCATGTCTACACTATATGACAGTTCATAGCCACACTATGTGATGGTTCATGGCCACAGTTTGTGATGATTCATGGCCACATTATGTGACGGTTCATAGCCACACCATGTGACGGTTCATGGCCACACTTTGTGATGGTTTATGGCCACACTATGTGACGGTTCATAGCCACACTATGTGACAGTTCATAGCCACAATGTGTGTCGGTTCATAGCCACAACATGTGATGGTTCATGATCACACTATATGACGGTTCATAGCCACACTATGTGACGGTTCATAACCACACTATGTGATGGTTCATGGCCACAATATGTGACGGTTCATAGCCACAACATGTGACAGTTCATAACCACATTATATGACAGTACAGTCATGGTTTACTCAAGCAGAAACCATGAATGGGCTGAGAATCTGAGTTTGAAGCAACATTTTGTGAAAATTATATGGGCTCATAAAACCAAGTGTCTGATATGATCAGTGAGATTATATTACTTGTTACTTAAAGTTCTTCATAAAACAGAGTTTGTTTATTTGCCTTTTAGTAATGTGCAATTGATTTTGATGGTCATTAATTATATGAAATGAATGTGTTTTTTTGACAAAATATGTCACAGGTGTATCTAAATGGATGACTTTTGGTAGTTTTAAATCAATTTATATCCAGGATATAAACAGGAATGTGTTTGAAGATGAGGGTATCAAATAAAAATGTCACTTGACATTTGTACATTCACTGTTTGATAAATGTGCCAGTTCCTCTGCTTCATCTTCACAACTCACAGTTGACCCAGTTCTTTGTGAGTCTGTGTCCACTATCCACTGTTGACCCAGTTCAATCTGAGTCTGTGTCCACTATCCACTGTTGACCAGTATGCGAGTCTGTGTCGCTATTCCACTATCCACTATTTACCCAGTTCTACATGTGTGTGTGTCCGCCATCCACTTGACCCAGTTCTATGTGTGAGTCTGTATCCACCATCCACTGTTGACCCAGTTCTATGTGTGAGTCTGTATCCACCATCCACTGTTGACCCAGTTCTATGTGTGAGTCTTTATCCACTGTCCACTGTTGACCCAGTTTTATGTGTTAGCCTGTGTCCACTATCCACCATTGACCCAATTCAATGTGTGAGTCTGTGTCCACTATCCATTGTTGACCCAGTTCTATGTGTGAGTCTGTGTCCACTATCCACTGTTGACCTCCACTAACCATTGTTGACCCAGTTCAGTATGTGTGTATGTGTCCACTATCCACTGTTGACCCCAGTTCAATGTGTAAGTATGTGTCTACTGTAGACCCAGTTCTATGTGTGTGTCTGTGTCCACTGTCCACTGTTGACCCAGTTCTATGTGCTAGTGTGTCCACTGTCCACTGTGGACCCAGTGCTATGTGCAAGTCTGTGTCCACTTTCCACTGTTGACCCAGTGCAATATGTGAGTCTGTGTCCACTATCCACTGTTGAGCCAGTTCAATGTGAGCCTCCACTATCCACTGTTGACCCAGTTTTATGTGTGAGGCTGTGTCTACCATCCACTGTTGACCCAGTTCAATGTGTGAGTCTGTGTCCACTAACCACTGTTGAGTGTTGACCCAGTTCTGTGTGCGGGTCTTGTGTCCACTATCCACTGTTGACCCAGTTGTATGTGAAGCTATATCCGCTTTCCACTGTTGACCCAGTTCAATATGTGAGTGTGTCCACTATCCATTGCTAACCTAGTTCTATGTTTGAGTCCTTGTCGATTATCCTCTGTTGACCTAATTTTGACATAATTTTTAAATTCCCTAAGGTAATATTAAATATATGTAGCAACACAATGAAATCATGTTTAACATGGACTCGTTTCACCTTGTGAACTACTAACTACTTTTATTAGAAAAGGTGATCCTGTATTTCAGAAAGTGCTTCACAGTTTTGGTCAGTATCAGTGAAGAAACATGCGACAAATGCCATAAATCTTGTCTTGCACTGTATATGAGTTTCTAACTTTATATTGTTGGTTATCTAAATTTATTACATTTTTATCGATGAAAGATTGGGATTTATCAGTGAAAGAATATTCATAATAAATAAATATTATTAACTAACTCCGAACACAAAAATAACTAACTGTGACGCTGAGTCATGACGTCAATAAACTGTTGGTGACGTCAACGTCATCCGCTAATAACGTTCAATAAAGCAAATAATTTCGGTTAAAATCACATAATAAACAGATTTTAAATGTAATAAATTGATTATCTAACTGCTGGGTTTGATTATAGGGAAATCCTTCACTTGATGGTAGGCGAGTTTTGCATACGCTCGTTCATGAAAAGAACCACACGTCTACCATCTCTTGAAGGATTTCCCTATAATCGATCCCAGCAGTTAAATAATCTCTATCTAATATTACAGTATGTAAAGATTTAAGTAAGATAGTTCATGGCAATAAAAACATAACGAACAACTTGAGCCTGTGTCTGATTGAGAGGAAGATTATGTAAAAGTTGCCATGTACCGGCTAACTGTACCGACACTGTAACTGTACCGACATTGTACCGATACTGTACCGACACCAGACAGGCTGCCCTGGGCTATGTGTTACCACTATAATAATCACTTAATTTCTCTGCCGATTCAATTATACAAAACATGTTAGCAAAATTACCTGTCACCCTTTTATTCTGGGTGAGCTTGACATTGACAGTTTTACCTGTATTCAGATGATTAAATTAGCCTCTTTCTGGAGGTATCAGGGGCAGATTCAGGGTGATGGGGTGGGATGGTGGTTAGTGGTGGTGGTGGGAGGGAGGGTAGGGGAGGGTTCGGTGAGCGCCCTTCCCGCTAAAATATGAGAAGTTTGAAAAAAATCATGTGGAAAAGTGTTTTGTTATTGTTTTAATTGTCAGACTTTTTTTTTATTTGCGTCTCCTACAACCTATGAATTTAAGTTATAAAAATGCATGTGAAAAAACGTTTTTTGTTTTGATTTGGTTGTCAGCTATTTTTTAAAAATTATGAAAATGCATTGGTTTTGTTGTTGTTGTTGTCAATTGTCTTTTTTTAAAAGTTGTGTCCCTCCTAATCTCAAATCCTTTATCCGCCCCTGGGTACATCTCTTGCCTTTACAAACTGCACATTTATTATCAAGACTATTTTGGATTGGTACATTTCAATCACAAGTATATTATTGTCTAAGGCAATAAATGTTACAAAATATATCTGATAGGGACAATAATGCATATTGCATGTAAATTTTCTCATTCAGAGTGTATTCTCGAGTGACAACGTAGACTGAAATACTTACCTTTTGGGAAGTAAAATTTATTCATGTGAGGTCTACACGTTCACTTCTTAAAATGAATAATCATGCGAACATTTGCGGACAAGTTAATATATAAAAAGCACTTTACACTCCAGGCAATTTTATCTTAAATAACTTTTAAGCTAATTTCGTAGAAAATTAGTCGAACATAATTTTCACTAAAATGTTAACAGATGCCTTGAGTGGTTATATTTTCCAGAGCATGCAGCGCTTTCCCCGATGGGTAATGTTTGAAAACTAGGTCGGTCTCAGACAGTTTCCATGAGAGATGTTAATTATTATACTGTCTAGGAGGTGGGACTAACCTAGATTTGGATTCTGTAATAGCAAAGATTGCATGGTTTGATAATGCTGACATGCTTCTCTTACTACCAAATTCTGGTCCGTGACACGTCCTTATAGAAGTTAGACATGTACCAACAGTCTATATTGGCAGATCCTGGATTAGAGGGGTAACGTGGTGGCATCTGAATTGTAAACAAAAGGGTTGGCGCAACCGCTCTCCCCCCTCTGTTGTCATAATTTTCAGATTTAAAGAGAAATTCCCAGGATTACACATAAATAGATAAGTAACTAACAAATTTAGGCATTTAAGCTTTGATTTTATGCATAAATAATCTTGCTCATTTCACATTTTCACAATTGGTTAAACAAAATGGAACCCGTTAAAGTGCAATTAATAAAAACAAAAACTCAATATACAAACATGGTCAAACACAACTTAAAAAACTTGATAAACACTTGTGCTAATAATTTCCTGCGAACCCACGGTTTCCTGTGTCGGCAAACGACAGTTCTGTATGTATCGAATGTATGAATGAAGTGAAAGCAATCCTTCTTTACTTACCACTCGTAATAATTTAACCTCATTTCTGTTGAATCATTATTTGTGCATGGCACTGTGGTTAGTTGATATCAACATAATTGTGGGCTTGGTTTTTACTTTCAGATAATCATAATAGAAAAAAAGTAAAAGAAACTAATGCATTTATCAAGCTTATATCTGGTGGCTTAATGACTATGTAGCTTAGTGGGTAAGCTTATAGCTGGTGGCTTCATGACTCTGTAGTGGATAAGCTTATATCTGGTGGCTTCATGACTCTGTAGTGGATAAGCTTATAGCTGGTGGCTTCATGACTCTGTAGTGGATAAGCTTATATCTGGTGGCTTCATGACTCTGTAGTGGATAAGCTTATATCTGGTGGCTTCATGACTCTGTAGTGGATAAGCTTATATCTGGTGGCTTCATGACTCTGTAGTGGATAAGCTTATAGCTGGTGGCTTCATGACTCTGTAGTGGATAAGCTTATATCTGGTGGCTTAATGACTCTGTAGTGGATAAGCTTATATCTGGTGGCTTAATGACTCTGTAGTGGATAAGCTTATATCTGGTGGCTTCATGACTCTGTAGCTTAGTGGGTAAGCTTATATCTGGTGGCTTCATCACTCTGTAGCTTAGTGGATAAGCTTATATCTGGTGGCTTCATAACTCTGTAGCTTAGTGGATAAGCTTATATCAGGTGGCTTCATGACTCTGTAGCTTAGTGGATAAGCTTATATCTGGTGGCTGCATCACTCTGTAGCTTAGTGGATAAGCTTATATCTGGTTGCTTCATCACTCTGTAGCTTAGTTGATAAGCTTATATCAGATGGCTTCATGACTAGCTTAGTGGATAAGCTTATATATGGTGGCTTCATGACTAGCTTAGTGGATAAGCTTATATCTGGTGGCTTCATGACTCTGTAGCTTAGTGGATAAGCTTATATCTGGTGGCTTCATCACTCTGTAGCTTAGTGGATAAGCTTATATCTGGTGGCTGCATCACTCTGTAGCTTAGTGGATAAGCTTATATCTGGTGGCTTCATCACTCTGTAGCTTAGTGGATAAGCTTATATCTGGTGGCTTCATCACTCTGTAGCTTAGTGGATAAGCTTATATCTGGTGGCTGCATCACTCTGTAGCTTAGTGGATAAGCTTATATCTGGTGGCTTCATGACTCTGTAGCTTAGTGGATAAGCTTATATCTGGTGGCTTCATGACTCTGTAGCTTAGTGGATAAGCTTATATCTGGTGGCTGCATCACTCTGTAGCTTAGTGGATAAGCTTATATCTGGTGGCTTCATCACTCTGTAGCTTAGTGGATAAGCTTATATCTGGTGGCTGCATCACTCTGTAGCTTAGTGGATAAGCTTATATCTGGTGGCTTCATGACTCTGTAGCTTAGTGGATAAGCTTATATCTGGTGGCTGCATCACTCTGTAGCTTAGTGGATAAGCTTATATCTGGTGGCTTCATGACTCTGTAGCTTAGTGGATAAGCTTATATCTGGTGGCTGCATCACTCTGTAGCTTAGTGGATAAGCTTATATCTGGTGGCTTCATGACTCTGTAGCTTAGTGGATAAGCTTATATCTGGTGGCTTCATCACTCTGTAGCTTAGTGGATAAGCTTATATCTGGTGGCTGCATCACTCTGTAGCTTAGTGGATAAGCTTATATCTGGTGGCTTCATCACTCTGTAGCTTAGTGGATAAGCTTATATCTGGTGGCTGCATCACTCTGTAGCTTAGTGGATAAGCTTATATCTGGTGGCTTCATGACTCTGTAGCTTAGTGGATAAGCTTATATCTGGTGGCTTCATCACTCTGTAGCTTAGTGGATAAGCTTATATCAGGTGGCTTCATGACTCTGTAGCTTAGTGGATAAGCTTATATCTGGTGGCTCCATCACTCTGTAGCTTAGTGGAAAAGGCATTGCACTTCAGAGCTACATTACTCTGTTTCTGTTTGTTTGAATGGTGTTTTACATCATTTTATGTCATTTTAGCACATTTTAGGCCATATATGACTTTCAAGACAGACACCCATTTTTTCTTGGGTAGAATTAGTACTGTATACCTCCCGCCATCTGTACGAATCCACACTTTCTCATTTGCAAGTTGAGCTCCTAGTGGCATTCGAACCCACAGCAGTGAGAGACAAGAAGGTTTACAACACAACGTCATTAATCCCTAGACCACGGAGGTACATAACTCTGCACCACGTGGGTTTGCTCCCTGGCGGAGGCGTGTCGAATAGGAAACTTCATCCTTCATCTCATCTCCCTCTGGTGTCCAAGTTTTACCTAATATGATGTGTTAACGGGGTGTAAAAAACCATTTCATGTCATTTATTTCTGGCGGTTTCATGTTGCACACCTGGGATATCATTGGGGTATGTAAATGAGAATAATAGTGCGACCATCAAGGATTTGGGTAGATTTGGGTGGATTTGGGTAGATTTGGGTAAGGATTTTGGTAGATTTGGGTGGATTTGGGTAGATTTGGGTAAGGATTTTGGTAGATTTGGGTGGGTTTGGTTAAGGATTTTGGTAGATTTGGGTGGATTTGGGTAGATTTGGGTAGATTGGGTATTTCGTGCCACCCTCTGTGTGTGCCTCCTCTTGGAGTCAACATACTGGCTGCCAGGCTCTTTATATATTGATTATTGTCACATAACATATTTTACCTTATATAACAGAGGCCTGTAATTTTAAGGCATCTTCCCAATTGAAAACTTGACTGTCTTTTTTTTCCAACTGGCAGAGTTTTTCTCAATCAGAAAGCAGCAGTCTCTAAAAATTCATAATTTTGATAGAGCATCATCAAAAAAACTGACCAATCAGTGACCAGAAATAAGACATAACCAATACATTCTGGTAGGTGAAAAACTTGGTCTTTATCCTTGATGTTCAACCAAGTTTACTGTTAAAATTAAGGTATCTACAAAGTGACTCTTTTAAAACCCTGCCTATTTCATGCACATTCATGCAAATTGATTCAATATATGTATCTTTTAAGATCAAAATCTTAAAAATTATGGTATTTTTACTCTGCCAAAGATTTCTATTTTACTATAGAACCTAAGGATAAAAACCGAGTAACACAAATTTTATCACCTACTGAAAATAAAATAAAATCTCAACATCTCTGCAATGCAAAATTATGAATTTGAGGAAAAGCATTAATTCTGCAATGTGTTTTGTCTGTTAAATAAGTTCTGACTGAGAAGTCAGTAATTGTAATAAATAATGGATGAAAATATAAATAAAGCATAGTATTGTCATATTTACCCCCCACCCCCACCCCCACCCCCACCCCCACCCCCACCCCCACCCCCACACACAAACACACACACAAAATGGACAGGCCAATTTTGTGGAGAAAAAAAAAGCCCTAAGCGTTCCTAATTGTTAGGCGTGTCGAACACCCATTTCATATTCTGTTGTATGTGCACATGTGTAATACAACCTGGAATGATTTGATTGGTTTGGCAATACACTGAAACTATTTTTTACTATAAATTCATCGGATCATAACTCATAAACTTATAATTTACGAACAACTCTTAATAAATACAGATCACCAGAAATCACTCGGCCTCTCGACCGAAAGATTGAAATTATTGAAAAGTCCAAGGTAAAAGAGATAAAACATGCACTCTTTGATACCGAACCTTGTTTATGTCACACTTTGACTAAATAAAGGTAGGTCAGTGGGCATTTTTATTTTTTTTACCTCTTTAGATATGCCTTTATTCGAGAGAATAAAGTATATATCATAACTCTTGCAATCCTTTTACTGTAGTGGAAGATGATAAAAAAATTGAGGTGGCCTTAAAATCCAAATTTATGGGAATCAGGTACATTCGGGTATATTTAATAAAGGATTATGGGGATTTGCTGTTTAAAAAGGATTAGTCTTATGTAATTCATATAGAGTGGATGCTTTCTTCTTCAAACACCTGGTATAATAAATATGGACTTATTTTATCTTTTCGAGTGCAATTGTATTTTTTTGGTGGCTTAAAATGGCCAAGGGGATGTTACTATTTCATTAACGGTAGATCTCTATCTAGACTTTGTTTGCAACAACCTTGTATATTAAAGGGACACATGGAAATCTTGATTTGTTTGAAACTCGTGGCATCCTGTTAGCTTTTCAACATAACTTCCATATTTTTTTGCAATCATTAATATTAATTATTAGAATAGTTTAAAGCGTATTGTTTTTATATTTTACTAACTTTTGATAATATTGCACTTATAATATATCATAAAAAAATGGTAGAATTTATTTAATTATATGCAAGCAATTTTAAAGTCATTATAAAACAGGATAAATAAATCGAGGTGCAAATTTTAAATGTCTGAATAAAACTCAAGATTGTGGTGCGTGCGTGCCTTTAAGAGTAAGTCTGACCCATTACGTGGTCCCGCCTTAATTTTATTGAGCGATGGGAAAGCTTGTATTAGCAGGATTTTATAACGGATATTTCGATAATATAACACGTTAAAAAACATATTTTACTGAAAAAAATATGATAACCTGTTTACAATTACCTATTAAATGTTTTAATTTTACAATAATATGAAAACGTTTTAAGCCGAAATTAAGGTGTTATTTCATACTCCAGCCAACCCCGTTTTCCCTTCTTGGCAAAGGGGTTGGATGGGGTATGGAAGTTAATAATCGGACCACGTAATGCATCATCATCATCATCATCATCATCATCATCATCAGCACTATAATCATCTTTAATCATCATCAACCTTAAACATCAACACTATCATTATCAGCAGAAACAAAAGTAGCATCATCAGCATGATTAAAAGCACAATGGCAGCAGTATCATCATCAGTATCGTCATCTGCAGCAGCAGCATCTTCATCATCACCATCATCAGTGTTACATTAATACCATCAATACCATCATCACCATCATCAGTGTTACATTGATACCATCAATACCATCATCAACATCATCAGTGTTACATTGATACCATCAATACCATCATCACCATCATCAGTGTTACATTGATACCATCAATACCATCATCACCATCATCAGTGTTACATTGATACCATCAATACCATCATCAACATCATCAGTGTTACATTGATACCATCAATACCATCATCACCATCATCAGTGTTACATTGATACCATCAATACCATCATCACCATCATCAGTGTTACATTGATACCATCAATACCACCATCACAAATTACCATCATTACCATCATCAACATCATCATCAGTGATTTTTGATAGTGTCAGCAGTAGCATTATCATCATCATTAATATCATTGTCATCAGCATTATCATCAGCATCTTGATCAACATTCCCAGTAATTAAGTAATAGTACCGTCATTATTGTTTTCATTGCATCCTTTTCGTCATCGATCATCAAACTGTCATCAGTAGCAGCCACAACAGCAGTAGTAGCATTGTCATTATTCCCGTCATTAAACATGTAATTAAGCTAATTATGGCTATTAATATTATTTATTATTATTCTAAGTTTAATTAATACATCAAAGTTATCTCTAACGATCTGTCTTGTCTTACTACTTAGGTAATTATCACAGTCATTTACAATAACAGTGTGTATTCAACCAGTGGTTCTCTCCTGCCTTATGGACAATGGCAACATACTGGTGTTATAAACTTTCTGACAATTTGACAGACTTGTAACTGTTTGTAAGGTTTTATAACCTTGTCAATGTGACATTTATGTAAGAACCATTTCAGTTTACTCATATTTACATACACTGCAATCCTATTGTCATTATCTTTACTACTTGTCTTGAAAAAATATTCGGGCAATTTCCTGGTTCGATTTACTCTGAAGCAAACACAAACAATGTAATATTTCTATAACAATGGGAGAGACTCTGTCTTACTGATCATTATAACATTTCCAATAGTTGACTTTTGTTGGTATGAGCTAAATATTCAATACATTTAGAGTCCCTCACCAAATAACTTTTAATATAGTTTACATTTCTAGATACCTTACACCTTACAATAGTTGACTCCTCTCCTTAGCTAAATGTTCAATACGCCAGAGAGCCTCTCGCATAACATTTAGTTAACTCGCTAGATACCGCTAGACGTTTAGCTCTATCAGACTCGCCCACTTGTCATTCAGTTATTTTAGACGCACATTTGTTTTACACCAACTGGGACTGGTGCAGTGTATTGTACAGCTGTATGGTTCAGGTCATATTCGCTTTTTCCATTCATTTGTGCAGTGAAGGATTCTACTTAAAGTTTATATATTAACAAGAGTTGGAAACTTTTCAGTTTTGGGCTTCATAGATTATATTTGTGTTTTTTTCTGTACTTAGCAATATTTACTTGGATATAGTGATTTGCATAGTGCAGTGAAGTTTTAGAAATAAATTAAATACAAATTCTGTGAATAAAATAATAGTGGATTGAAAAAATACAAAAGTGGAGTTACCTTGCAGTGATTGGATTGTTTTTATTTAAAAGATATTTTTTGTAATCATTCTGTGGTATATGAAAAATTAAGAAAAAGGAGTCGATGTGATTTCAGTCTGGTAAGATTTTGTTTTTTCCTGAATTTGCAGCATTTTAAGGTTACTTAAGTATTACAGCCAGCTGGATTATCGTATGTTAGTAGTCTTATTATTTAAATTAATTAAGTTATATTTATGATACATGTATTTATTGTATATATAATGATATAAGGTTTTGAAATTCTTCTTATTATGGATGGAGGCTCTTCATATGAAAAGATATGAAACATTTTGAATTTGAATATCTTTTTATTTTTACGAGTCTATAATTAGCTTAGGTTATTCAATGAGTTTCATATGAAACAAACACAAATGTAAGATTCATTTTATTGCATATCTTTTTTCATGAATTATTCACTGAAATATGAGCTCTATTTTTCATTTAATAAATATAATCATATATTTTCATCAAACATTGCATGATGGTTATCATATTCAATGTTATTACACATGTTGTAATATTACAAAAATGAAATGACATTATGAAATATGATATATAATATGCTAAACACTAATATTAATAAACGTTTTTATAACTGTCATAAAGCATATTTCATTTAACATGAAAATGTTTATCAAGTCATAAATGAATGATTTAGTTGGTGTTGAAGCCAGAAATATGAATATTTTGTAACTTAATGTACTATGATTTTATTGACAGTTGGATGGTTTGCCAATAATAATGTAAGAAGTATTTAAAAGTTATATTTGTACAGAATACTTATTAGTTGGTTTCAAAGCCTTATATAGATATTTAATTACCCTGCTTTATATAACTGATAAAACAACCACACCTTTAAACTAACACATTTTCAAAATGTTTGGAATTGATATTCTATTTTTAAGAGTAATTTGGGGCTGAAATTCGGCCCCATTCCCCTCCTCAAAAAGTATGTTTTTCCCCCTTTTTTGAGAAAAAATTCCCATCAAAAAAAATAAAAATATATATTTTTTTTTTTACTTTTAAATATTGTTTCTTAGTTGACCATCCATAACATGTCTGTGAAACATGTTCTTGATGTGAATTTAATATTAAATGAAAGACTGAGACTTAATACATATAAAAAAATACAATATTTCTTCTTTTAATATTTTAACATTGTCAAAATTCCCCCTTTTTCCAATTCATGTTGATTTTTTCCCCCTCTAAAGGGCCCCAAACCCCTTCCCCCAAAAGTAAAAAAACCCACTGAATATTGAATATAATAAATAAAAGACGCTTTCCTGTAGGATGTGTTGTATTGCCAGGCGAACTCATCTAGAATGTTGAAGATGGGGTAGAGTTTATATACTGTCTGTGCATAATGTCAGTGATGTCCGTGCTTTATGTCCGTGAATATATACTGCCTTTATACCGAGATGGAATATATCCTTAGCTATCCTTCATAAAATCATGCTTTGCTGTTAGAGATGGAATGCATGCTTTTTAGAAGAGAAATCTTTATTTTCTACAACTGTTATGCATTTTACCTGAATTTTACATACATAACTTGCAAAAAACAAACAGTAATTTATATCAGTTAAAAAAAATGTTTGGAAAGAGAAAAACGTGTTAGTTAGTTGACTACATTTAAGAACATCTTTGTATATTTCTCTAGTAAGGTTCAATACATGCTTCCATTGGAACTGTGCTTCTTGGAGTTCCTTCTTTATTGGTTACCAAAATTGTGGCAGAAATGTGGCAGACTGCATTCAGTAATTATTGATGAGGTACAAATTAATTGTTAGGTCATCAATTTTTTTTTTTGAAAACATAATATCAATAATATGCAGATAAATGTTAACCCTTAATCTGCCACATATATATAATGGACTGTTCTTTCTTTGAACTAAGACCATTCCATTTATGTGACAAAGGGGTGTTATGGGGTAAATGACTGATCAGCAGCTGGACATTGTAACTAATCATCCTGCGAGTTACTCGATCACTATTATAGTCGTGCTTAGCGGGTTAAGGGTTAAAACTTGTGGAATATACGGTCATGTCCGTGCACAGATGTATTTCATAGATAATATAATGCAGATATGTTTGTGATATATGCCCTGAAACCCATTGATATGGGCCTAAGAAACCTATTGTCAAAATGTGAATCTAATATATCTTGGTTTAAACATATTTTATTTCAAAGATAACGCATTATACAATTGTTACGTACAATAGGTAAATGGACTGGAACGAAAGCAAAATGCTTATAGAGATCCTCTCCATAGTATATCTTCAAAACTCTATAGAAATCAATGATGTAGCTAGTTATATATACAAGTGGATGTGCAAGACCAAAATGAGAAATGGAGCTTTAAATCATCATCAGTGAAGGTTGTTCAGGCCAAAAAAAAAAAAAGGGGTGTTTCCTATTGCATGCTCTAAAAAAATACAATTTTTTTTTTTTTGCTTTTTTTTTTTTGGAGCAAGATAGTGTGAGATTCTACAGGTATTTATCTCATAAACCCCATACAAGTTGATGATACAACTGAAAGTTTCTCGGTGATGTCAGTTTATTGATATATTGTGATAGGTCATTGTTCAGAACAATTTTTTTTTTTTCGTAAAAAGTTTTAGGGTCGGCCGACTTAAAAATAGGGTCGGTCGGGCCAGTCTGGAAACAGAGTTGTTGTTTTTTGGCCTCAGGTAAATCCCCTCCCCTATTTTTTTATTTTTCGAAACTGCATTTGGTGATTTCTGGGGTGTTTTTGTATTAAAAATGAAATTTGGGAATAAAATAATTATTGTAAGAGCCCATCACTTTTGTCGTTTAAAGGTAGCCCCATCACTGCAAATGTCATTTGAAAAAAACAAGAAAATAAACAACAAACTCATCCGTCTTAATAACATGTAGCTTAAAGTTTGTTAAACTGATTGTTCTTCAAGGTCACCACAATACAGTTATACCAAGGTGTATACTTCCCTGGACTTCTTGGCGATGAAGACACCTAATCCGATATATTCTCTAAAAAAACAGTCCACATGCATGTTATTGTACTTGTATGTAGACAGATTATCCCAGATAGATTAACACACAGATTAGCACATGTGGATTAGCTAATGTACAGTTCCTTGTATAGATCCTGGGGATAATCTGCTTCTATAATCTCCCAGTGGAGCCAGCCAGAATGGGCTTATCAGCAAATAGCTTATCACCTCCAAGCATCTATGTAATTATTATTTATTATGATTTTGATGGAAATCCAGAGAAAATAAATGTTCGGGAGATTATGTCTGGGAAATATGTAACAGTCACGTAAGGACATGGAGGGAGGGCTACAGATGTGGATTTAGATAGGAGACACTCCCCAAATATGACCCTTTTAAAAACAACTAATATTTTTCATATGTATATTAATATTCCTTGCAACCCAATCGTGATACTTCACCATAAGCAAAGGACCATTATCTCACGCTTACTCTTCCTGTCAAAAACCTTCACTAAATTAAATGTCCACTCATCTGCTCAATCGAAACACATTACCAAATTAAAAGGGTGACATGCAGACATACAGTTTCCCCTCCTCAGTCCATGCACTCTAGACATACATTTCACTTCAGTTAATATGGTCCCTCCACCTCCCCCATCCCAACCACCCTTATCCCTGGATCATGATTCTGGATTTACAATTGGATGGTAAGCTGAACTGTAATGGATTAACAGTAAGGTTACCTACAGCACACGGATTAACAGTTGTGGTTTATATCCCAAGTAGAACAGTTGCGTCACCACTTGGAGGTTGGCAGTAGTTACTTTTTATTGCAAGCAAATTAAAGTTATTACCTTGAAGATAGTTTTGTACATTTTAGTGCCATTAACTTGCCCTAACAGGAGGGGTGTTTCTAACAAAAAGAAGTTCAGGTAGAAAGAATATAGCTTTAGGGAAGGTGTTAAACTTGATACATTGGTTTTCACCTTACCCAATGATTCTAGACACAAAAGTAAAGACATTTAATGTTGTTTGATAAATTTGTAAGACGTTGTGGGGTTTAAGAAATTGAGGGAGGAAACTGGAGAAGATGGGCAAAGCCCGCGTGTCTGAATGGGTGAGCACAGCACCCTGTCACATACAACGCCAAAAATGGGAATCAAACCCTTGTTTGCATTGTTGAGAAGCAAGTTCGCTACCTACTGTGGTACCTGGATGCCCTTCAGGACTTTGCCAATGCTGTCACCTGGGCCATCAAGAGTGATTTGTATAAGCTGTATGAAAGCTTGTTTCGTAAATCCAAAATAAATCCAAAATATTATGGGCATTATAACTTCAGGGAAGGGCTGATACTTGATAAATTGGTTAGACCTTTCCGTATGATATAAGATACATTGATATGGTCTTGTGGTCTAACAGGATTAAACAATGCATGCACTTTAAGATAGTTTTGGTGTTTTGATTCATATGACTGGTAGGCCCTTTCGGGAAAGGTTGGTAACTTGGTAATTTGGTTTAGATCCCATTTGTGACTAGTCCTTTTGGAAATATGAGTTTATTTTGGAAGCCCTTGTTTGTAACTATATAATTGGTCAGTACCAAGTTGTATAACGGATAATTATAATTAATTGCTTTTTTCCGATTGCAGCAACTGTAGCAACATTCAGTTAGAAAATATATCTATGTTTTATTTATTCACAGAAGTGTAAAAATAAAGCTTCAAAAGCAGTATAATATACTCTCCACTTTGATTGTAAACTGATTTTTAACTGGATTTTCCAATGGAAAAATCCAGGTATAAGAAAAATGTATAAGAAAAATCCAGATATGAGAAAGAGGAGTGGTGATGGGCAGCAGCAAATTTCGGTTAAGAAGTTTGTCCGAGTTTCTCCAAAACTTCAGATCTTGAATATTTGCACAGTTTTGCAAAACTTTGATTATTTAAGCTTTCTGCTTATGCCAATGTTTCCTGATGATCTAGACCTTCAGTTCAAGGTCACACTAAGAAGGACATTTGTTGAAAATGCGGTTTTCATGGAATTTCCATGTTTTTTGCTTTGGTTTAAATTTGACTTCATGATTTCAGTTTACATATGGCTGATAGTAATACATGTGGAGAGTGTGAAAATTATTCACTGTATGTATATGCTTTATAAATCAGTTATTTATTTAATGCGAGCGTACATACATTATGTCATCAGTAAAACGTTCACAGGAGCTTTGCTAAATACACTTAAAAGGTTTTATTTTTCTAACGATCAGTTAAAACTTCAAAATGATTGCTGGAAGATTGATTGAGTGTGTAAAATGAAGAGCGAAAACTAGTCTCAAATTTGTGTTGAAAGTAATTTTCTTTAATGGTTGTTCACATTTGTGACCTAATAAAGAAGATGTTTTATATTGGAAACCAATCCTAATAACACTATCCACAAATTAATTAGTTTTGCCTGTTTTTGTTCTATTTTCAGATGTATTAAAGTGGATTTTAATATAAAGATTGAACAAAAAAATGAGATAACAAGAAAACACAGAATAATTTCGGATTTAACGATTCTTTAAGGTAAGTCGATTTTCATTCAGCAAAGATCACTCATTTTAGAATGCATCGTTACATAAAGTGTGAACTTTTAAATAAGAAAAATTAAATACCTTATTGAAGAGAAAAATAAAATACAAATGGGAAATAATTTAATAGTGTTATTACTAGTCAGTTACTGATTAATTAAAACCAGAAGCTGAACAAACTATTAAGTTAGATTGTTCACAGAAAAAGAAAATTCAATATATTTCAATTTCTTTATTGAGACTTTGGCCACCGGCCCATAACATAATGCATGTTTGTTATATACAACCAAATCTATGGCAATAGTTGTGGAACTACCCCATTGAAAATAATAAGATAGAGAAACTATGCAAAAAGCAAGACAGTGAAACTATGCAATGTGAAGTAATTAGGCATCTGGCGTTACAAAACCCAACATCTGCAGCTTACTAAAAACGTATTGTCATTGGAAAAAAACACTTGCCACAATGCATTCTGGTGATAAGTTCATTAATCTCAACTGATACCAATAAGAACTCTGATAAACTTATAAAAAAATGTCTGCCTCAAGTGAAATGGAACATGTCATAGCAGCTGTGTTCATGTGTTGGTGAGCAATTGCAGTCGGTGGTTTTCTCTTTGGGTAAAAAAAATAAATATATATATATATATATAAAAAATCCTTCCACAAAAAAGTAAAAGGCTTGTGGCTACATTCTCCACCTAAAGGAAAGTAGTACTAAAGGGCAAGAATAAGAGCGAAAAGATTCAGATATGAAATGGATTATTATATATTAACCCATAACCCGCTAAGCACGACTATAATAGCCATTGCATCCATTGTAAACCTAGATCAACATGCGAGTAACTCGCAGGCTGATCAGGGTGTACAATGTCTGGCTGCTGATCAGTCATTTCCCCCAAAACACCCCTTTGTCACATAAATGGAACGGTCTTAATTCAAAGAAAGAACAGTCCATTGTATATATGTAGGGGGCTAAGGGTAAAATGTTTTAAAGTAGGTACATCAGGCTTTTCTTTTTTTTGAAGAATCTAGAATTTTAAGTATGTAATATCAATCAAATATATTCATCATATATATTTTGAATGGAAGCGTGAGTAAAATATGGTTCAATTGACCCTTACGCACAGCCTATTTTTTTAGATAGCACACTTTACGAGGTCCGAGTATTAACTTTTCATACCCCATCCAACCCCTTCTCCAAGAAGCCAAAACGCGGTTGGCTATTGTATGAAATAAAACCTTAATTTCGGCTTAAAAGGTTTACATATTGTAAACTTAAAACATTTAATATGTTATTTTAAGCCGGTTATCACATTTTTTCAGTAAACAGTGTTGTTTAAACGTGTTTTATTGTCGAAATATCCATTATAAAATCCTGCTAATGTAAGCTTTCCCATCGCTTAATGGAATTAAGGCGGGACTATGTAATGTACTACTGTGCAAAGTGACTTTCCGTGCAAATATGGTGACTGTCATTTTAGACTCATTGTGTATGTTTAATAAATAACCGTTTTAGAATAGAAAGAATCATTTTTGGTAGTTTTTAAGCTGGACCCCTAAATCAACCCCATCGAAAATCCAAATGGACCCTTAAAGATTTAGCAGGAAAAACTAGTGTTGGTTGGGTAACCTGAACCAAACAGCTCTTTTTCTGCTTTTGTCGACATCTGCCTCGAGATGATATACTGCAGAAAAAGCAAAACCTAAAATCCTGAAAAATTCACAGCTGACACAAATGCAGCTACAATGTTTGAAGCATGAATGAATATGAAAATGTGGGTTTGCGCTGAGCGTAAAACCTGGATAATCGGAGTTGATTTGGTACAAGTCTACGAGCGTACACCGATTATATCGTGGTGCACATGTCTCGAGAACCTTGTTAACATAAAACGACATCTAAGATCGTTTGATTATGCGCACTAATTATACTTTGATGAAATAATATCCTCTCCACATCAACGGGCAGCGTTATTACTCCTTTATATCTTTATACAAAATCTTTTTGTTTGCCTATTGTTCGTATATCAGCCGTTCTTTCATTTGTTCTCGCTTTATTGTATAATAAATGCTGATAAATGTTCAATTTTTGCTGTCGCCAGTAAATCATGGCAAATTGACTACTAGGTTTAAGGAATGAGAAAAAAACTTAAATGCCCTTAGATTTTATGAATTAACCTGATTCGTGCATGAATTAAAGTCAATTTCGGCTGAGAATTTAAATGATATTGTTGACAAATTTTATCTTTTTGAGTTTTGGTCCTGTTTTACATATATCTGCATTTTAAAGCAGACGTGACGCATGAGGAAGTCATAATGACATGGATTCAGTGTATGTGAGATAGATAGTTGCATAGATTGAATTGATAAAAAATGAATTAAGACCCACTGACATTAGCAAATTCTAAATGTTGACATAGACCCAATTTATTATGCCGCATTTGGTTTTGGATTATTAACTTTAAATCGTATTAGCGCTGCCATGATTTGTATGTTATTTATATGGAAATTTCATATTCGATAATGTAACGGATTTAAGACGAAGGTTTATGGAAATTGAATAGGGGATTCAGTCATTTACTTTAAAATATACAAATGATAAATACTTTGATACGTCTTCTTTCGCAGTTCTTTTTAGTAGATGCCAAAATAAATAATCCGATAAGTTTGATGTTTGTTCAGTATGCATTTTTTTTGTCTGTGATAAAAATGTTATGTAACCTTTCGTGTTTAAGATAAATCTGAGACCCAAAATTGAATTCGGTAGACTGTTCTTGATAACTGTTTTATTAATTAAATATTGACAGATTGTTTGATCACCATTCTATAAACATAAAATTAAAAATTTAAATTTAAAGGTAATCTCGTGCCGTGTTCTAAAAATGTTTGTAAAGATAGGTATTAAAACTCCTTTCGGATGTTAAAAACAACGCTAGATGTTGTGTGGTACATTAGTAGATAACATAACCACCAACAGCACCTTGTACTTGAGTTGGCCCTAATTTATATTTGCAGCTAGGGGCCAATGAAACAACCCAATAGAAGGTATGGAATTTCCCCCAAAGGGAACAGAAAGCGTATTGTCTTGATTTTGAATTGATTGGAGATTAAAAACCTAATATTCATTTCCAGTAATTACCTTCATCTCCGTTATGGCCACAATTCCCCATTCCAACCCGATATGACCTCAGAGCTGTTAAACTTAAAGGGTTGTATTTTTAAAACACCATGCATTAGTTGTACTTTTTTTGTTTGATGCCTATTTTTCCAGGGCTCAAATTACAGAAAAATATATGCCCATTTCTCCAAGGCGCAAATTACAGAAAGTTTGATAAATATTTTTCCAGGGCCCACTTTGCAGAAAGTTTGATAATTATTTTTCCAGGGCCCAATTTGCAGAATTTTTCCAGGGCTCGATTTACAAAAGTTTAATTCCTCCCAGTTACAAGTCCATACAGAAGTATCTACAAACAATTTTTGGGAAGTTTATATTTTATTGTAATGAGAGGTGTAATTATGTCATAATTAGGTCAGAATGAAGTGGTGATGACTGGAGGCTTATCACCACATCACAAATAATGTTTATACAAGTATTGATCACTTACCATCACTTATGTTTATGATATTATCATTACTAGATGTAGTATATTAATTGTTTTTTGTAATTAGTAAGCCAGACCTGCCAACTCTGAAGAGTTGATTTATGGAAAACAAAAAAAAAGAGAAAGATTAGTCTCAGAAGTAGGGAGATTTGATCTCGGAAATAGAGAAATTGGTCTCAGAAATAGGGAGATTTGATGTCAGAAATAGAGGGATTGGTATCAGAAATAGAGAGATTGGTCTCAGAAATAGGGAGATTTGATGTCAGAAATAGAGGGATTGGTATCAGAAATAGAGAGATTGGTCTCAGAAATAGGGAGATTGGTCTCAGAAATGGGGAGATTGGTCTCAGAAATAGGGAGAATTTGTCTCAAAAATAGGGAGATTGGTCTCAGGAATAGGGAGAATTTGTCTCAAAAATAGAGAGATTGGTCTCAGGAATAGGGAGATTGGTCTCAGGAATAGGGAGATTGGTCTCAGAAATGGGGAGATTGGTCTCAGAAATAGGGAGATTGGTCTCAGAAATAGGGAGATTGGTCTCAGAAATGGGGAGATTGGTCTCAGAAATGGGGAGATTGGTCTCAGAAATAGGGAGAATTTGTCTCAAAAAATAGGGAGATTGGTCTCAGAAATAGGGAGAATTGGTCTCCGGAATAGGGAGATTGGTCTCAGGAGGGAGATTGGTCTCAGAAATGGGGAGATTGGTCTCAAAAATGGGGAGATTGGTCTCAGAAATAGGGAGAATTTGTCTCAAAAAAAGGGAGATTGGTCTCAGAAATAGGGAGAATTGGTCTCAGAAATGTGAAGATTTGTTCTCAGAAATAGGGACATTGGTCTCAGAAATAGGGAGAATTGGTCTCAGAAATGGGGAGATTGGTCTCAGGAGGGAGATTGGTCTCAGAAATGGGGAGATTGGTCTCAAAAATGGGGAGATTGGTCTCAGAAATAGGGAGAATTTGTCTCAAAAATAGGGAGATTGGTCTCAGAAATAGGGAGAATTGGTCTCAGAAATGGGAAGATTTGTTCTCAGAAATAGGGACATTGGTCTCAGAAATAGGGAGAATTGGTCTCAGAAATGGGGAGATTGGTCTCAGAAATAGGGAGATTTGGTCTCAGAAATAGGGAGATTGGTCTCAGAAATGGGGAGATTGGTCTCAGAAATGGGAAGATTTGGTCTCAGAAATACGGAGAATTGGTCTCAGAAATGGGAAGATTTGGTCTCAGAAATGCGGTGTGGCACCACTACAAAGTTGAGCACTGAGCTCCATGTGGTTTCATGTCACGCTTCTGCGGTGTGGCACCACTACAAGGTTGAGCACTGAGCTCCATGTGGTTTCATGTCACGCTTCTGCGGTGTGGCACCACTACAAAGTTGAGCACTGAACTCCATGTGGTTTTATGCCACGCTTCTGCGGTGTGGCACCACTACAAGGTTGAGCACTGAGCTCCATGTGGTATCATGTCACGCTTCTGCAGTGTGGCACCACTACAAGGTTGAGCATTGAGCTCCATGTTGTATCATGTCACGCTTCTGCGGTGTGGCACCACTACAAGGTTGGGCACTGAGCTCCATGTGGTATCATGTCACGCTTCTGCAGTGTTGCACCACTACAAGGTTGAGCACTGAGCTCCATGTGGTATCATGTCACGCTTCTGCGGTGTGGCACCACTACAAGGTTGGGCACTGAGCTTCATGTGGTATCATGTCACGCTTTTGCAGTGTGGCACCACTACAAAGTTGAGCACTGAGCTCCATGTGGTATCATGTCATGCTTCTGCGGTGTGGCACCACTACAAGGTTGAGCACTGAGCTCCATGTGGTTTCATGTCACGCTTCTGCGGTGTGGCACCACTACAAAGTTGAGCACTGAGCTCCATGTGGTATAATGTCACGCTTCTGCGGTGTGGCACCACTACAAAGTTGAGCACTGAGCTCCATGTGGTATCATGTCACGCTTCTGCGGTGTGGCACCACTACAAGGTTGAGCACTGAGCTCCATGTGGTATCATGTCACGCTTTTGCGATGTGGCACCACTACAAAGTTGAGCACTCAGCTCCATGTGGTATCAAGTCACGCTTCTGCAGTGTGGCACCACTACAAAGTTGAGCACTGAGCTCCATGTGGTATCATGTCACGCTTCTGCGGTGTGGCACCACTACAAGGTTGAGCACTGAGCTCCATGAGGTATCATGTCACGCTTCTGCGGTGTGGCACCACTACAAAGTTGAGCACTGAGCTCCATGTGGTATCATGTCACGCTTCTGCGGTGTGGCACCACTACAAAGTTGAGCAATCATCGGAGCTCACTGCTACAAGTATGCACCACATAACATTACTGGAACATTGTTAACTTTAAACGCCTTACAAACCTGTATAACTGGTATTTAGTAAGTTTATATAGTAATGAACTATACTCAGTTGCAAAAGAAAGTGAACACTGAGTTTTGTTTAGATTTAATTATATAAGGATTTTTAGAATTAAATTGACAAATTCCAAAATGAATAAAATGTGTTTGGTATCAAAGTTTTTATCATTCCATTGCCAATATCATGTTGTCCTTTGTTTTTCAATAGGTCGAATCATTAAGAGACTGTCGCTTGATAAAGGGGATAATGTGTAAAGTAAAAAATTTAAAGTGTCCAATTTCTTTTGCAACTGAGTATAGTATAGTAATGAATATGTAATAAAATTATACAGTATAATTATAGTGGTCAAGTGTTTACCTACAAATGTCGGTGAGGTCTTGGTTATATTAACAAATTATTATGTAATAAGTAATATTAAATAGAAATTAAGTTATATAAAGTAAATTTAACAGTTAGGTCAAGTTTATGCCATTTCAGATTAAAATATAACTAAGATTAGTACCTTAGTAAGTCTATATAGTAATTGAGTAATCGATACACATTAATATTAATTATGTGAATGGAAGTATCTCTGAATAAAGTTTAAGGTAACTAATTTAATTAATTGGCAATTAATATAAATTGGATAACAAATCTGTTGCTTTCAATAACCAGTCTTGCCTATTATATTGCTATTCTAATGACATCATGGTTTTCATAGATTAAATAGGTTAATGTAAACCATTCAGATTTGCATAATGCACCATTACCCAGCATGTTGATAGCACACCTCAGTCTTAAATACCTATCAAACATTAAAGGGACACATCAATCTTGAAATACCTCTTTAACATTAAAGGGACACACAGCAATCTTGAAATACCTCTTTAACATTAAAGGGACACAGCACTCTTGAAATACCTCTTTAACATTAAAGGGACACACAGCAATCTTGAAATACCTCTTTAACATTAAAGGGACACAGCAATCTTGACTCTTTAACATTAAAGGGACTCACAGCACACATCAATCTTGAAATACCTCTTTAACATTAAAGGGACACACAGCAATCTTGAAATACCTCTTTAACATTAAAGGGACACAGCACTCTTGAATTACGTCTTTAACATTAAAGGGACACACAGCAATCTTGAAATACCTCTTTAACATTAAAGGGACACAGCAATCTTGACTCTTTAACATTAAAGGGACACACAGCAATCTTGAAATACCTCTTTAACATTAAAGGGACAAACAGCAATCTTGATACACCTCTTTAACATTAAAGGGACACACATCAATCTTGAAATACCTCTTTTACATTAAAGGGACACGGCAATCTTGAAATACCTCTTTAACATTAAAGGGACACACAGCAATCTTGAAATACTGCTTTAACATTAAAGGGACACAGCAATTTTGAAATACCTCTTTAACATTAAATTTTAGGAACACACATCAATCTTGAAATACCTCTTTCTCTCACAGCAATCTTTAAATACCTCTTTAACATTAAAGGGACTCGTGGCAATCATGAAACACTTATTTAATTCTAATAATGCACCATTAACCAGCATGTTGACATTAATATTAAAGGGACACAATGTAATCTTGAAATACTTATTTAACATTAAAGGGACACACTGAATATTGAAATACTTATCAAGCATTCAAATTAGCATTTCAGTATCATTTTGACATTTAACCTGCTTGCATAAAATGAAATAAAAGGTGGTAATGTTCGGATTTTTTTCTGAAGCAATATAGTCAACATTTTGTAACATGCAAAAACAGTTTGCTTTGACCTATTTAAATAGTTGTTAATAATGATTTGCAAGTAAGCAAGGTAATGGGATGTAGGAGTTTTAAAAAATGTCTTGTTCTACTGCCACATTAAAAGAGCCAGAGGAATAGGAGTAGGTCGATCATCTGGGTGTGGTTTTAAATTGTCTTAATAATGAGTTGATAAGCCGTTAAACAACAGTTCAATTAGGGACATGAGATTATGGTCATGGATGTGTCATGTGTCCTGATTAACGGTAACTATAATTATGACTTCTAAAAAAAATAAAAAAAATATATAAAAAATGTTTGTTTTTACTAGCCTGGCCGACCTTACTTTTCTCAAAAGCTGCTGGTGGCGACTTGCATGTATGTTTTGGGTGGCCTTATTAAACTTTTTGTGTGTGTGTTTTGAACAGTCAATTTAAGTGTATATTAATGTCACAAAAATCTAAGTTCCCAGAAAAGTTGTACCATGTTTCTATTTTCCATAAACAGTCACTTGGAACTGTGTATATCTGATAACCGGATGTCGGTTATTGTGACAGGTTATCAGATTTTTTGACAACCTTATAGCTAGGTTTAATCCTGGAAACATCTAAGATCAGACTTCATGATTGGTGGGATGGTTTCTACAACAGAAGCCACAGAGCCGGAGTCAATCTGTCTACAGTTAAACTCTATCCAAAGGTTATCAAACCTGATGTGGTAATTATTTAATGGACCATTTGAGACAATTGGCAAGATAACCTTGTGTTTTATCACAGACCTAATAACAAATAGATTGGAGGTTACGAAAATTATCTAAATTTCATGTGGCACAGTGCAAAAATTTCACAAAATATTTCCCAACTTCAAACACACCTATCATGAAGAGTTTTATAGATACAGGTTTCATTCATCCCAAATCCCATCACAAATTTAATATTCTTTCCAATGGTAATATTTTGTTTTCTCTTACATTTAGAGCAAAAAAGGAGTTTGACAGAAACTTTGACAATGTCAAAACCTTGATTTTTAAAAGAAAAGTGAAAAATTATGACATTTTTAACTTTAAACATCTTTTTATATAATTTTCTTATTTTGAAAATAAACCTAAATTGTTATAATCCCATTTTGCTATTTTTTGAATGTAATCTTATCAAAATCAGTGAAAGATAGAAGGAAAAGTTAAGGTGCCACATGATATTTTGGTTACTTCTTTAGTTAAGATAGGAAGTTTCATATCTGTTTATTAATAATGTCTGTGGTTTTATGTAACTGGAGGATGGATGTGTGTTTAAAGGGACACCCATCACTCATGAAGAATTTTTCAGCCTTTAAAATTAACACCTAGATGTGTTAATGAAGCAACATCCAGTCCTGCTAGCATATAAAAATATTTCAAGTTTTCTTCGTTACATAAATTTAAATATTATTGATGCATATGTGTAAACAGTTTGCAAATATACAATTTATATATATATAAAAGTAATGGGGTGTCCAGAGTTTTAAAAAAATAATTCAGCATTGTCCCTTTAAGATACTTGTTATTGTGAAAGATTATGTGAGAAGTTTTAAAAGTAATATCATGCCCAATTGGATGTGTTTACATATTTCTACCACCTATAGTGCTAACTGAAAATGTACTGTTGCTAAGGACACTTCAAGCAGGAACTCTTTGAACAAGTTTTGAAAAATGGGGCTGCTTAGGCTATAACATGTTGCTAAGGTCACTGTTGGGGAACTGATTTGATAACGTGTTACCAAGAAAATTTAAAGCTGCTATATATTGTCAAAAGACATTTTCAAAATAAAGTGGTTGCTAAGGACACTACACAAACTCATGTGTGGTAAACATAGCTTGCCAAAGCTTGTTGCTAAGGCAATTACATAGTAGCCAAATCTTGTTACCAAGGCAGTGACATCTTGCTAGGTGCACTGTGCCAACAAGCTTACATATATTTACTCTAAAGACATTTGCTAAAGCTTGTTGCTATGGCAATTAAATATTTAAATGATTTTAATTATGCTGTTGTATGACACTGCACCATTGAAATAAAAAAATGTATAATTTCTACTTTGTTTCCTTTAGGACTTTGATATGTGATTATCATGAATATATTTAAACTGTATGTTGTGATTTAACAAAGCAATGTATAGATTTGAAAATTTCAGGAAGGGTAATAGCTTGCTTATACCACAGGTCTAGCATGCGCCTTGCTTGCTTGATGTCATGGGTTTAACACTGAATACTTCATAAACGTGGTACTGGCAGCTCCCTTGCTTGACCTGAATAAAGGGTTAGGTAGAAAAGCTAAAGGGATGCCGATGCTGCGATTTTAAAATAATAAATCAAGATTGCCATGTGTTCCTTTAAATGTGTTAATACCATCTAACTGTAGTAATTTAAGGCGAGAATAGACAATTAATGCTCTTTCTCATTTGTGAATTATTTATGTTTAGTCTGGAAGAAATAAATATATCAAATATTCATTGTAGGGAAACTACTGTTTAAAGAAATACCAATAAACTTCACATTAGGTAAAGTAGAGCAGTGGAAACAATTATTTGTTCACAATCCCTGAATCAAAGTTGACAATTATAGCCCCAAAACAATCCAATACTAAAGGAGTGAATGTACTTTAATAGTACATTTTGGACCACAAACCAAAGATCCAACCTATGTAAGTGTTAAAAAAATGTGTCAACATGAACTGAACTATAAAATTAGATTTCATCAAATTTTGTGGTGTAATATTAGAAGTAAATGAGTCACTGATAGAAAAAGGAAAATGGATGGCAAAACAGTTTAATGGTTGCCATAGTTTATCATATAATACCATCTCATATTATGTGGCAGGAAAAGAAGAATTGAAGCAAGGAGGTCAATGCCCTCCAAAACAATTATCTGGTTCAGGTGCTTAAACTACATGCTAACAATGTGAAAACTACATTTTACAAATACCAACCTGACCAGGCCTTGTAAAACAGCAATTGTTACAAGGTCTTAGTGTTAGAGACAAATGTATTTGATGAGTGATGCTATTTAATGGCTTTGAAACTGTTTTCTTCATTCATTGAGAGCTGTTATGAAAAGATTTTCTTACTTTTTCTCAGGAATTGTGTGACCTATGTTTTCTATATTGATTTCAGAATTTAATATTACAGAAAGTGTAATATATAGAGGATCTTAAACAAGTTCCCATTTCATATAAGATTTATGAAACGAGTTATGAATTATTTTAATTTGAACAAGCCTTTTGGCGAGTTAAAATTAAAAATAATTCATAACGAGTTTCATAAGTCTTATATGGAATGGGAACGAGTTTAAGATCCTTTTTATCACATAACTAGTAAAAATTATTTCAGATGGACATAGAACCGCCACGACGGAACGTCGCGTCTCACACATAACGTTGCGTATAAAAGAGTTCGTGTTTTACCTCTTTACAAAATAGCAGTTTATGCCAACTTTTTAACAAACCAACAACACTATTTTGTATAACATGCATTATTTTTTATAAACTGTCACAAATAATAAGTATAGTACTCAGATCTGGGTGAATTTGTAATAATTAAAATAGTTTCAGTTAATAAACTTGGGTAATGTTACAGGATTAACTCAACCAATCAAAATCATTCCAGGTTGTATTACAGGTGTGTCATACAATAGAATATTAAATGGGTGTTCGACACTGCTAACAAGGGATGTTATGTGATAAAATAATATTGTATAATTATGGTTTTGGTTTGGTTTGTCAGGCTACCATGGCTGGCACATAGGAAATAGTTTTGCTTGTCTGACATAGTCATGTTTGGATGACATGCGTTTATGGCTGGTACATGGGGAGTTTTGACTATAATCTTCGTGAAAAAAATGTAAAATTGATAAAGTTCTTCCGAGGCTTGCCAAGATGCGTAGTATTAATATTCATATGATAATGGACCTAACCAATGGTTCCTGGTTCAAGACATTGCCGTGGAATGCTTGTGGTCATTAGCAAAAAACTGACACTTCTACTGCTTTTTCTGTCTGACAGGGCATTTGTGATGATTCTTACAGATGACAGGAGGTGTACAGTACTGGTTCTACCCAGGAGGGAGGTGTACAGTACTGGTTCTACCCAGGAGGGAGGTGTACAGTACTGGTTCTACCCAGGAGGGAGGTGTACAGTACTGGTTCTACCCAGGATGGGAGGTGTACAGTACTGGTTCTACCCAGGAGGGAGGTGTACAGTACTGGTTCTACCCAGGAGGGAGGTGTACAGTACTGGTTCTACCCAGGAGGGAGGTGTACAGTACTGGTTCTACCCAGGAGGGAGGTGTACAGTACTGGTTCTACCCAGGATGGGAGGTGTACAGTACTGGTTCTACCCAGGATGGGAGGTGTACAGTACTGGTTCTACCCAGGAGTGAGGTGTACAGTACTGGTTCTACCCAGGAGGGAGGTGTACAGTACTAGTTCTACACAGGAGGGAGGTGTACAGTACTGGTTCTACCCAGGAGGGTGGTGTACAGTTCAGGTTCTACCCAGGAGGGAGGTGTACAGTACTGGTTCTACCCAGGAGGGAGGTGTACAGTACTGGTTCTACCCCCAGGAGGGAGGTGTACAGTACTGATTCTACCCAGGAGGGAGGTGTACAGTACTGGTTCTACCCAGGAGGGAGGTGTACAGTACTAGTTCTACCCAGGAGGGAGGTGTACAGTACTAGTTCTACAGATGATGGGAGGTGTACAGTACTAGTTCTACCCAGGAGGGAGGTGTACAGTACTAGTTCTACCCAGGATGGGAGGTGTACAGTACTAGTTCTACCCAGGAGGGAGGTGTACAGTACTAGTTCTACCCAGGAGGGAGGTGTACAGTACTAGTTCTACCCAGGATGGGAGGTGTACAGTACTAGTTCTACCCAGGAGGGAGGTGTACAGTACTAGTTCTACCCAGGATGGGAGGTGTACAGTACTAGTTCTACCCAGGAGGGAGGTGTACAGTACTGGTTCTACCCAGGATGGGAGGTGTACAGTACTAGTTCTACCCAGGAGGGAGGTGTACAGTACTAGTTCTACCCAGGAGGGAGGTGTACAGTACTGGTTCTACCCAGGATGGAGGTGTACAGTACTGGTTCTACCCAGGATGGGAGGTGTACAGTACTAGTTCTACCCAGGAGGGAGGTGTACAGTACTGGTTCTACCCAGGAGGGAGGTGTACAGTACTGGTTCTACCCAGGATGGGAGGTGTACAATACTAGTTCTACCCAGGAGGGAGGTGTACAGTACTGGTTCTACCCAGGAGGGAGGTGTACAGTACTGGTTCTACCCAGGAGGGAGGTGTACAGTACTGGTTCTACCCAGGAGGGAGGTGTACAGTACTGGTTCTACCCAGGAGGGAGGTGTACAGTACTGGTTCTACCCAGGAGGGAGGTGTACAGTACTAGTTCTACCCAGGAGGGAGGTGTACAGTACTAGTTCTACCAAGGAGGGAGGTGTACAGTGCTAGTTCTACCCAGGAGGGAGGTGTACAGTACTGGATCTACCCAGGAGGGAGGTGTACAGTACTAGTTCTACCCAGGAGGGAGGTGTACAGTACTGGTTCTACCCAGGAGGGAGGTGTACAGTACTAGTTCTACCCAGGAGGGAGATGTACAGTACTGGTTCTACCCAGGAGGGAGGTGTACAGTACTGGTTCTACCCAGGAGGGAGGTGTACAGTACTGGTTCTACCCAGGAGGGAGGTGTACAGTACTGGTTCTACCCAGGAGGGAGGTGTACAGTACTGGTTCTACCCAGGAGGGAGGTGTACAGTACTGGTTCTACCCAGGAGGGAGGTGTACAGTACTGGTTCTACCCAGGAGGGAGGTGTACAGTACTGGTTCTACCCAGGAGGGAGGTGTACAGTACTGGTTCTACCCAGGAGGGAGGTGTACAGTACTAGTTCTACCCAGGAGGGAGGTGTACAGTACTAGTTCTACCCAGGAGGGCGGTGTACAGTACTAGTTCTACAGATGACGGGAGGTGTACAGTACTAGTTCTACCCAGGAGGGAGGTGTACAGTACTAGTTCTACCCAGGATGGGAGGTGTACAGTACTAGTTCTACCCAGGAGGGAGGTGTACAGTACTAGTTCTACCCAGGATGGGAGGTGTACAGTACTAGTTCTACCCAGGAGGGAGGTGTACAGTACTAGTTCTACCCAGGATGGGAGGTGTACAGCACTAGTTCTACCCAGGAAGGAGGTGTACAGTACTGGTTCTACCCAGGATGGGAGGTGTACAGTACTAGTTCTACCCAGGAGGGAGGTGTACAGTACTGGTTCTACCCAGGAGGGAGGTGTACAGTACTGGTTCTACCCAGGAGGGGAGGTGTACAGTACTGGTTCTACCCAGGATGGGAGGTGTACAGTACTAGTTCTACCCAGGAGGGAGGTGTACAGTACTGGTTCTACCCAGGAGGGAGGTGTACAGTACTGGTTCTACCCAGGATGGGAGGTGTACAGTACTAGTTCTACCCAGGAGGGAGGTGTACAGTACTGGTTCTACCCAGGAGGGAGGTGTACAGTACTGGTTCTACCCAGGAGGGAGGTGTACAGTACTGGTTCTACCCAGGAGGTAGGTGTACAGTACTAGTTCTACCCAGGAGGGAGGTGTACAGTACTGGTTCTACCCAGGAGGGAGGTGTACAGTACTAGTTCTACCCAGGAGGGAGGTGTACAGTACTAGTTCTACCCAGGAGGGAGGTGTACAGTACTAGTTCTACCCAGGAAAAGTGGGTGGTCTGTGTTCACCACAAAAAAAAACAACGACCGTCATATATAACCTTACATGTGTTGAAAATGATGTAAAACATTATACAAAATTGATGATGTACTGCACCCAATTCTCCAGACATGTAATGAATAGTAAGCGTCACAGGAGAAGCCCCGATATCTCTGCATACTCTCACTGGGAGCTGCTGTAAATACATTGTGTTGCAATGGTAAAGATGAACATCTGTGTGTTGCAATGGTAAAGATGAACATCTGTGTGTTGATGTGTTGCAATGGTAAAGATGAACATCTGTGTGTTGCAATGGTAAAGATGAACATCTGTGTGTTGCAATGGTAAAGATGAACATCTGTGTGGTGAGTAAATGCCATACAGTCAGGAATTATAGATGCTCAGTCATTCACACCATTAAGCTTTTCCCTAAACTGTGCAACTGTATGATATATGTTTATGATAACTAATAATGACATTATTGTGGTAATCATGTTGGTTTATTCATGCATTATAAACCAGTCATTACTGCATAATATGATTGCAGCTAATGTCCACAACTTCTAAAAAACACTGGTAATGTCAGAAAATAGTTATCTTGGTTTAACCCTTAGCCCGCTATGAATATATAATGGACTGTCCTTTCTTTGAATTAAGACCATTCCATTTATGTAACAAAGGGGTGTTTTGGAGAAATGACTGATGAGCAGCCAGACATTGTAAACCCTGATCAGCCTGCGAGTGACTCGCAGGGTGATCTGGGTTTACAATGAACACAAAGGCTATTGTAGTCGCCCTTAGCAGGCTAAGGGTTAAATAAAGGCTCATATACACATTTATATGTTACACTGAAGGGAAGAGCAGAATTTGTCTCTTAACACAGGTGTTCCCCTGAAAACAAGTATATTTTATTAAAAAAAATAAAAAATTAGTGATCTCTTAAAGCAGGTCACGGTCTAGTATAGAGGTGTTCTCTTGTTCAAGTTTGACTGTATATATAGAGATGCTCCCACTGAAAGCAAGAATTTACAGAGGTATTCAGGATTATGTAGTATCCTGTCAGACAGAAAAAGCAGTAGAAGTGAACCAGGAACCATTGGTTAGGATAGTCCCTTGCCCTGAATCTATACACTGGATAATGTTATAGAAGCAGAGGAATATATTCTTAATAATATGTCTATAGGCTATAGGCTCTTTAACAATTCATATTCAAACATAAGACATTTTGAGCAGACAGCATTCTCTCTCAGCACTGGTTTTAGGTACACTGCTTGCAGTGCATGCAGTACACTGCACGTAGTGCATGCAAGTGCATTGAGACTGTCTAAGGAAGCACATTAACTGCATGTGGTGCATTTCCTGTGCATTCTGTATACATTTAAAAGGTTAAACGAGCATAGCTTTTTACTTCCCTGTCTGTCTTCAGGTTGTCTAACAGTTCAGGCAAAAATAAAACACTGATAAAAGATTAATTGGAAGCACATGCTTTTTCGGTTCAAATTGGCTGTATCAAAAAGGTCATTACTCAGCTATGAGCATGAACCTTGCATGAAGGATAGGCTCATGTGATGGACTGCCATTCATGTATAGTTGTTTGTTATTGATAGACTGCCATCCATGCACAACAGGGCTCGAAATTGTCACTGGTCCTTGTCACTGGTCCGATAGCCCGAGGATGATGGACAGCCATCCACGTACAGTCATTTGTATGCATGTACAGTCATTTGTATGATGGACAGCCATCCATGTACAGTCATTTGTATGATGGACTGCCATCCATGTACAGTCATTTATATGATGGACAGTCATCCATGTACATTCGTTTGTATGATGGACAGCCATCCATGTACATTCGTTTGTATGATGGACTGTACATTCGTTTGTATGATAGACAGCCATCCATGTACATTCGTTTGTATGATGGACAGCCATCCATGTACAGTCGTATGTATGATGGACTGCCATCCATGTACATTCATTTGTATGATGGAGAGCCATCCATGTACAGTTGTTTGTATGATGGACAGCCATCCATGTACAGTCGTATGTATGATGGACTGCCATCCATGTACAGTTGTTTGTATGATGGACATCCATCCATGTACATTCGTTTGTATGATGGACAGCCATCCATGTACAGTCGTATGTATGATGGACTGCCATCCATTTACAGTTGTTTGTATGATGGACAGCCATCCATGTACAATCGTTTGTGTGATGGACAGCCGTCCATGTACAGTCGTTTGTATGACTGCCATCCATGCACAGTCGTATGTATGATGGACTGCCATCCATGCACAGTCATGTGTATGATGGTCTGCCATCCATGTACAATTGCTTGTATGATGACTGCCATCCATGTAGTCGTTTGTGTGATTTTTGCATGATGGATTGCCATCAATGTACAGTCGTTTGTATGATGGACTGCCATCAATGTACAGTCGTTTGTGTGATAGAATGCCATCAATTTACAGTTGTTTGTATGATGGACTGCCATCAATGTACAGTCCTTGTATGATGACTTCCATCCATGTAGTCATTTGTATGATGGACTGCCATCCATGTACAGTCATTTGTTTGATAGACTGCCATCCATGCACAGTCATATCTATGATGGACTGCCATTTGTATGGTGGACTGCCATCCATGTACAGTCGCTTGTATGATGACTGCCATCCATGCACAGTCATATGTATGATGGACTGCCATCCATGCACAGTCATTTGTATGGTGGACTGCCATCCATGTACAGTCGCTTGTATGATGACTGCCATCCATATACAGTCGTATATATACTGCCATCAGTGTACAGTCGTTTGTATGATGGACTGCCATCACTGTACAGTTGTTTGTTTGATGGAATGCCATCAATTTACAGTTGTTTGTATGATGGACTGCTATCCATGTACAGTCACTTGTATGATGACTGCCATCCATGTATAGTCATTTTTATGATGGACTGCCATCCATGTACATTTAATTGCGTGATGGACAGCCATCCGTGTACACATTTGCATGATGGACTGCCATCCATGTACAGTTGTTTGCATGATTGACTGCCATCCATGTACAGTCGTATGTATGATGGACTGTCATCCATGCACAGTCGTTTGTATGCTTGACTGCCATCCATGTACAGTCATATGTTTGATGGACTGCCATCCATGTATAGTCGTATGTATGATGGACTGTCATCCATGTACATTCATTTGTATGATGGACTGCCATCCATGTACAGTCGTATGTATGATGGACTGCCATCCATGTACAGTCGTTTGCATGATCGACTGTCATCCATGTACAGTCATGTGTATGATGGACAGCCAGCCATGTACACATTTGCATGATGAACTGCCATCCATGCACAGTTGTTTGTATGATGGACTCATCCATGTACAGTCATATGTATGATGGACTGCCATCCATGTACACATTTGCATGATGGACTGCCATCCATGTACAGTCATATGTATGATGGACTGCCATCCATGTACAGTCATATGAATGATGGACTGCCATCCTTGCACAGTCGTTTGTATGATGGACAGCCATCCATGTACAGTCATTTGTATGATGGACTGCCATCTATTTACAGTCCTTTGTATGATGGACTGTCATCCTTGCACGGTTGTTTGTATGATGGACAGCCATCCATGTATAGTCATTTGTATGATGGACTGCCATCCATGTACAGTCATATGTATGATGGACTGCCATCCATGTACAGTCATATGTATGATGGACTGCCATCCTTGCACAGTCATTTGTATCATGGACAGCCATCCATGTACAGTCAAATGTATGATGGACTGTCATCCTTGCACAGTTGTTTGTATGATGGACTGCCATCCATGTACAGTCATATGTATGATGGACTGCCATCCTTGCACAGTCGTTTGTATGATGGACAGCTATCTATGTACAGTCGTTTGTGTGATGACTGCCGGCCATGTATAGGCATTTGTATGATGGACTGCCATCCATGTACAGTCGTTTGTATGACGGACTGTCATCCATGTATGGTCATTTGTATGATGAACTGCCATCCATGTACAGTCATATGTATGATGGACTGTCATCTATGTATGGTCATTTGTATGATTGACTGCCATCCATGTACAGTTGTTTGTATGATGGACTGCCATCCATGTACAGTCATTTGTATGATAGACTGTCATCCATGTATGGTCATTTGTATGATGGACTGCCATCCATGTACAATCATATGTATGATGGACTGTCATCTATGTACGGTCATTTGTATGATGGACTGCCATCCATGTACAGTTGTTTGTATGATGGACTGTCATCCATGTATGGTCATTTGTATGATGGACTGCCATCCATGTACAGTCATATGTATGTTGGACTGTCATCTATGAATGGTCATTTGTATGATGGACTGCCATCCATGTACAGTCATTTGTATGATGGACTGCCATCCATGTACAGTCACATCCATGTATGGTTATTTGTATGATGGACTGTCATCTATGTACAGTGATATGTATGAAGGACTGTCATCTATGTACGGTCATTTGTACCCCACCATTTGAGTTCCCAGTTGTTTTAGTTTAAATTGCATCTGCATTAAGAGACCACTTGTGATATAAGACCAGTTTTGCTATTACATTTGATAGAAATCCTTTGATAGAGGTTTGACTATTATTCTGCTTATAGAAAATAGGTAAATAAAAAAAATGCTTCATTCCTGGATAATGTGTTCTGTGTTGGTTGTCTGCATAAGTAACACATTTTATATGCTCATGGATCCTCACACTATCACATTTCTTATCTTTATTTCATTGGCATGCAAACTTGTTAAACATAAAAACTGATCAGTCTTTCTTTATTCATTGGTGGACACCAATGAATATATTTGTGCTTACATTTGATAAGTGCCACTGGAAGGAGAAGTAATTAATGGAGAACAATTGTTATTATCCTTCTTTACTAAATTGAGCAAATGAACTGATATGATAATAACATAGCACTTGAAATATAAATGCTGATTTAACACTATAAGACTAGTGTAACAAATTATGTACGCTTTTGGGAAAAACAGCTTTGCTTGTATCGAGTGTTAACCAAAGCTACGATTCTCCCTAAATGAAGTCTAAAACGAGGTGCTTTATTCATCTATCTATTGGTAATTGATTACTCGGGAACCAGCCTACAGCGATAACTTCTATTTTAAGAACACATTGATGTCCCAGAAGTTCAGAACCAGCCGATTAGCAGCTTAATATACAGAGCTATTTTTAGAAAAGGGCGTATATTTATGCAGGAGCGTTGGTATACAGTACAAGCTTCGATACTCTCCGTACCCGAGCACCTGCTATGTCCGATAGATGTCGTTATAAATACTATATACCGACGAATTGATGCTTTGCATCAAAATTTTCTTGTCTTTTTTTTGGACTAATGATAGCACATTGGCAATGTAGCAGAAGTGGGGGCAGCTTTATGAAGTGGGCAACTTTTAAAGTAGTTAAATATTTGAAATTGTAACCACTTCTTCATTTTTAATCTGTATTATATGGCATTGTTTTAATTTGTGATTGTAGTACGGTATGTAACACTTTGTCACTCACCCAGTTAAAGCCACAATTGAGTGTCATTATAATTATTGTTGTAGTTTAGGTTTATTTTGATAGGTATTGTCATTTTTATCATGTTCATTATGGGTCATCATCATCGGCCGGCCCTGTATTGTTTCAGGTGCTGCTTGAGTGGTGGCAGAAAACAGTGTTTGCAACTGAATTTGCAGCAGCTCTGCAGTTCTGCAGATGAGGAAGTTGTAGGCCCATTCTTCATATTTTTATCTCAATGTAAATGGACGGTGGGCGGGGAATGTTCATTCCTGCTAGTGTCATATAACCTTTTTGTGTTGGTGCACCGTACCATCCAACTCACCTCAACTCAACTCATGGCTAACTGACATTAAACTTTCATTTATTATTACACTTTCTTTGTTTATTTGAATGGTGTTTTAAACCATGTTTAGCACATGTTAGGCCATATATTACGTTCGATTGTTTTTGTGGTAGAAGCAGACCACCTCATTTTTCCTGGGTAGAACCACTAGTGTATACCTCGTGCCATCTGTAAGACATTTATGGACAAATTTGGATTTGTTTTATTATGTTCGCATGCTCTTCCAAAGAATTCATGTAAAACTGACTTTGAGTCTTCTCACTGAGACGTAATCTGCACCGAGAATCACGTTCTGTGATTTATTACTTTTTGTGTTTTATTACAGCAACTGTTACTGAGATAAATCACACCTGCAGTGCAAATATAATCCCACATTCTTACATAGTTTATTATGCTCATTATCAATCTTAAAGGGACACACGGCAATGTGGAAGCGTTTATCAAGTATTGAAATTTGCGTCTCAATGTTTTAATTTATTTTTATTTTATTCGTATTCTACCATAGGTGTAAATACAGTATTGGTGCAATATATAATCAACAGTTAATAATATGCAAAACAGGATCCCTTGTGTTTTTAAAAAAATCAAAATTGCCATGTGTCCCTTTAAAGGCTTTGTTCCCATGGAGGCATTTCTAGTTTTTAACCTCGCGTTGTCCCCGTTATTTTTTATTTAGATTTACATAATTTGCATATTTGCAAATTATTTATTATCACATAACATGACTTCTGGGAGTGTAATAAAGCTATGACTTATTCAGATGCAAATGAGGACCGAATCACTGTATTTGTGTACAGTAAAACACCTAAGCCAATTGTTTGCATGGTATATTATACGATACGTTCATACACCTTAAATAAAAATCCTTATTTGAAATCTTTCTTTATAAAATGCATGTTAGTAACGTTAAATGTAGTTTAAGGTGTCGCATTATTTATAGGGCGAACGCGTTACAGCCGCGTAACCTAGCTGCTGTCATGAAAACAACACAATGTCATGATTTCTCTTACAAATTGCTTCCGTATACAAGGTAAATTGACAACATTAAAGTGAAACTATCTTGTCGTAGTTGTGTTATGTGGTAAATAGTATCTTACATTCGTGACTGTATATTATTGACTTTCGTTGAATAAAACTCGGCAGAGCGTCGTATCCTATCATTTTATCGAACTCGTTTATTAAAATCAATAATACACAGTCACTCATGTAAGATCCTCTATATAATTATTTAAATGTCAAAACAACTTGTTTTTGCTTGATTATATTGCACCAATAATATATTTAAACCTATGGAAAAACTACCAAGAAACTTGAAGGAAAAATCAGGGGCGTAGCTAGCCCTCTATTCATGTGGATTCATAATTGTGCTAGGTGGGTCAGGGGGCATGCCCCCCCGGTAAATTTTGAAAACAATGGTGCAACCTGGTGCATTCTGGGCGTTCTGAGGTGCTTTTGTCAGAATCATGTGGATTCAGCCGCGTACTAACGTATAGGCAGCTACGCGCCTGAAAATGATACTGGATTAATAAATCGATGGTTTTAGTTTATAAAGTAATTAATGCTTGACAATAAACCTTTTACGATTCCCGTGTGTGCGCCTTTAAAATGTCATACCTGTTTTTTGTAGAATAAATTATCTTGCATTTTATATAACTGCGTCTACTTCATTACATGATGCACAAGTGAATAGTTGCAAAGGATCTCATAAAACTGCCGATATTGCTGATAAAGCATACACAATTGTTAAATATATTCATAAGCAGAACTACCACCTGTGGATTCATGCCAGGGCTCGCAGGCCAGTGTGTGCCATTTTATAGCCATTCATATTTTTTGTCTTAAGTCTTTGATCAACAACTTGTTGATATTATTGTCACGAAATGGTCCAGGTTCCCATGAACTGTTGTCTGCTGAGATAACTCGGGTTTTATAATTCCCATAAGGTCGCCTTATATAATCTGACCCAGTATTTGTTGTGGACAATTGACCTTATGCCAGTTGTCAATCAAAATCCATTTCAACCAATCAAATCAATATAATACCTTGAACAAACTTTAGCACGTGCAACTTGATTATAATGCAACCTACTGCCAACATGCTCTGACATCAACAATAGGGCAGAGATATACCGGCATGAAATCAATTAACAGAATGCCAGTACTTAGATATCTCCGCCCTATTGTTGATTTTGGAGTATTATGACAATAATATTAAAATACATTTGCACATGCTATTGTTTGTCAGAGATATCTTATTGGTTTGATTGGTTGAAATGGATAAATGATTGACAACTAGCATCATGTTTATTGTACAAAAGCTGGTGAAAGCTCAAAGTACTTGACATCAGTTGTTTCAGTTCAGACGCTAAATGCTAATTTCTTATTTGATACATTTTTAAGCCGATAACAATATAACCATGTCTTGATCTTATACAATAGTATACAATATTAATATTTATATTATTCTCCTGTACAGACATAATTGTATTGAATGTGAATTTCAAGGCTCCTAAACACATTAATGTCTCGCCCTTCTCATGAACCAAGAGCCCACTTTTTTAGTTATTTTATTTTGAAATTATCTTGGTCTTAAAAAATAAAAAAATAGCCATGTTGGACTAGAAACAGTAGAGTTATGGCCCTTGAATGAGTTAAAAATGCTAAACTTTACTTCGTTTCCCCTGCCATTTTTCTAGAACTGTGTATGAACAAATACCGAATCTGTTCTGGTACAGTTCTAGAGCAGTACGTGAACGTTAAATGAGACAAATTTTCTAGAACCTTATGTTCAAGAACAGTTCTAGAACTTATAAGAACAGTTTCTAGAACTTATGTTCAAGAACAGTTCTAGAACTATCTGTACTGGAACTGTTCTTGAACATAAGCTCTAGAAATTTTGTCTCATTTAATGTTCATGCACAGTTCTAGAACTGCTCAAGAACAGATGAAGCACAGTTCTAGAACTATATGTACTGGGAACTGTTCTAGAACTGTTCCAGAACGATCTGTACTGGAACTGTTCTAGAACAGTTCTAGAACTATACTGGAAACTGTTCTTGAACAGTTCCAGTAAGGTAGTTCTAGAACTGTTTCTTGACATAAGTTCTAGAAATTTTGTCTCATTTAACGTTCATGCACCGTTCTAGAACGGCTCAAGAACTGATGAAGCACAGTTCAAGAACAGTTCTTGAACAATCTATCCAGAACAGTTCCTGCAAAGTTCTAGAACTCCCTCGGCCAATAATTTAACCTATATAACAGTTAAAGAACAATTCATTAATTTGAACCTTCAGCAGGCCTGTCATACTTGATGAAATGTTACATATGATACTGAAATGAAATAATATCTGCAGTGCTGAATGCCATTTTTCTGTCAGCAACAAAAAAGTCAATCCGCGAGAACACATGACAATAGGGGTTTCATTTTAAAATACTGTTTCTAAAGACTACATTTAGAAATTTCATCTTTCAAATACAACTATTAAATGTATAAGATGTTTTGAAACAATAAGTAATTTAAGTATTATCACAAAACACTAACATTTAATCATTAAATGGTGTAAGCACAATCTTCAGTTGGACTGCCATTTTCCCGCCAAAAAATTCCCGCCATTTTCAAGAACTATTGAAGAACACATTTCAGGAACTTTAATTTTTCTTATAACCTATACTGTGTTGATGAGCCATTAAACAACATTCATAAACATTCAGTTAGTTATGGAAAAACCTGTTCTGGAAATAGTGTAATAAAATTATGTTGTTTTGTGGAAATACTCAAAAGATTTGAAACTTTTGAACTTTAATTTAATCAGCACAAAACTTAAGTGCTACAAAATAAATGTCTTTTTAGACCAAGTTTATGGATAATTGTTTTCATGTCCCAGCAAAAGCCATCTATGTATACTTGGGGTGTGTTCAAGCTACTTAAAACAAAGAAATTTCATATTTCATTATAATACCGGTGCCTGTCAGCATTACAAAAGTAATGCCTTTTTCAAACGCTGTATCAGTAAGTAGTGTGACTAATAATGGAAGATCACAATAGTTTTTACATTTGCACAGATGTAATCGATCTGTAACGACATTCCTATTAAGATAACACATTTGTAGATATTTTAAGAACATCTTAATTACATTTCCTATTTAAAAGAATTTAGTTCACAATTTAAAGAACATTTGAAGAACTTTAAATAGAGAAAATATTCTAAAACTGTTCTTAAACAATTCCAAGAACAAATGAATAACAGTTTAGGAACTTCTAGGGTTTAAACTGTTCTTAATTAGTGCTTAACACTTAAAGTTTAAGAACACTTAGAGTTAAGAACTAATTAAGAATGGTTTAAGAACCCTTGAAGTTCCTGAACGGTTCTTCATTTGTTCTTCAAATTGTTCAAGAACAAATTAAGAACAGTTCAGGAACCCCTGAGGTTCCTAAACTGTTCTTGATTTGCTCTTGAAATTGTTCAAGAACATTTTTAGAACATTTTCTTTATTTAAAGGTTCTTGAACTGTTCTAAACTTGTTCAAGAACCTTTCAAGAATATCTTAAGAAAAATTAAAGTTCTTGAAATGTTCTTCAATAGTTCTTGAACATGTTCAAGAACATATTAAGAACATATGTTCTAGAACAATGAATCAAGAACAGTTCAGGAACTGTTCTTAATGTTCTAGAACTGTGCATGAACTGTTCTTGAGTATAAGAACAGAGTTTCGCAGGGGCAATGCTCTAGCTACATCAGTATTAATTCGATCTATACCAACGAAATTTGTTCAAGATGTATCATGATTATATCATAGCCCCCTCCCCGCTCACCTATTATAAGAACCATGTTAGCCAGTAGAGCGTCCACAGACCCTCCTGGGCCTTTTGTTTTCATTCTAATATTTTCAACAGCATCAAGGCCACTCAAGACTCTGTAATTATATCAACATTAATAAATGTCTCTGGTTTGATTAAATGCTCAGAGAAAAAAAGACGCCAGTAAATATGGGATCACTAGTTTAACATTCTCATTTGAAAAACGAAGCATTGAGAGAAAGCGATTTTTTGCAGCTGCATATTTTGATGATGATGATGCACTACTCTGCATCCCTCACCCTTGTGTAATTTGCCTATATTCATGAAGTCTGACTGAAGGTTAAGGGGCCATGGTGGCTTACTGGATAGCATGTTCGACTGAATCCGGAGATCTCAGATTTGAGTATTGGAGTCTATTCTCCGAGCACGTTAAAATAAGAATCTATTCGGTAGTAAGAGCTAGTAGTGCACGGTTCCCAGATTCCTATATATCCCTACCCTGTCTCTGTGGTAGTTGAAAATAGTGTTGATGATTCTTAAAACAAGAATTCAATATATCTGACTGAAGGTCATACCACATCCCTGATCTCTTCTTGATAACTAGAGAAAAAATATTGGATCACCTTGAGAATGGTGAAATGTTCCTAAAAAAACAGGCATTTTTATTGCCTTTTTTATTTTGTTTGTAATTATATTAGATTGTGAGCCAAGAAACCAGCAGGTTGCATGATCTTCAGTAATGTTGGGTCTGTGGGGAGAAATTTGCAGATGTAATTGTTGTTTCAGGCTGTAGTATAAGGAAGCAGTAGGTAGTTTTTGCTTATATTGATATATATACAAATAATGAAATGCCCATAGAATCTGGTTTTCATTTCTTTTCATGTTTGTAAGTCATGTTATGTGATAATAAATAATTTGCAAATATGCAAATTATGTAAATCTAAATAAAAAATAACGGGGACAGCGCGAGTTTAAAAAATGAGAACGTAGCCTTTAAAGAGACACACGGCAATCTTGATTTTTTTAAAAACACAATTAAGGAATCCCGTTTGTTTTTGTTTTTTCAGTCTATAGCGCGGCGGATTTGTAACCGGAGGCCCCGGGTTCAATCCTCCGTGGTGCCACTGAGTTCCGTCGGTGTGTTCTTGGGCAAGACACTTTACCTTAGCCTCGTCCGTCGGATGGGGACGTAAACCGGGCGGTCCCGTGTATCGGTCTATCCTCCGAGCACGTTAAAGAACCATAGGAATCTATTCGGTAATAAGAGTAGGGCAGGTTCCCGGATTCCTATGTATCCTTCCCCACTCTCTCTGGGGCGGCTCTAAATAACCTATACTGTGTTGATGAGCCGTTAAACAACATTCAATTCAGACATTTTTTTAAACATTATAAACATGTATTTGAATTGGTTTTAAACATTTTCCTATATGTATAGAGAGAGAAAGTGTATAGTTTTGTTAAAGAGTTGTTGTTATTATTAAATGTATAATTTATGATTTGTGTTTTTAACCCTCTCATCCCTGCAGTTGTTAAATGGACGCAACCTTTGTTTTTAATAAGGGGCACACAGTTAAATCTTGATTTTTTTATTCCTATTTGGATTGACAAACATAATTTTTCCAGATCGCCTCCAGTCCTTGTTAACTGCAACTGATTTCTGTTGCAATAAGGAAACATTCATCATTGGTAATAACTTTCGAAACTGCAAAAATGAAATGAGGCATGTGCAGCACTTAGTGTTAACCAAATTATTACTTTAGGCAGTCTAACCTCAAGATATATGGCAGCATTCTTAAGTACATGCAAACCGGAATTGTTGAGTTGTAAAGAGAGGTTTTTTTTTGGTGGAAGACAATTGTCTCTAGTAATTAATCTCCCAATCCAGCTTAAGAAAAGTTGTAATTCTAAAACTTTTTTGTCTCTAGATCACCATTGTGGATTCCAATTGCACTGGAAACTGGACTTGTCAAGCGAGAAAGTGTGATTCTTACAGGAGGAATACAGTACTGATTCTTCTACCCAGAAAAAATGGGGTGGTCTGCCCTACCATCATATATGGCCTTACATGTGCTAAAAATGATGTAAAACACTTCAAACAAGCAAATAAAAAAAATAAAAAAACATCGTACTAAGTTATTGTGTCGCCTGCATAGCATAGGAACTACTTTATCCTTTGAAACTTCACACACATCTTCACTAGCTGAAATAATCACACAACAGAGGACGCATGTGTTCCAAGGAACACCTTCTAGTGTAGAAATGTAATTTCCTAGAACTTGATTTAAACCCCTGGGCGGCTTTTTTTGCACTGAACATTCGAAGGCTGTTCCCCTGTTGTGAACCGTTTCGTGTTTGTGGTGTTTGTGGTGTCGCAGACCGGCTGCTTTGTTTCTGTTATCCTCGTTAATTGTCGTTTGTTGTGAATGCTTGTGTTTGATTGACTGTGTTCCAGTGAATGCCTCATTTCCTGTTTGGCTTTATACCTACTTTCATAAGTAATTAGTTAATGATAAGGTTGAATGATGACATGTTCAAAGCTCTTGCTCATGATGGAGCAAGCAATTTAAAAGAGGCTGATTGGATGAAAGATACAGAGGGTCCTACAGTACATCTATCTGCCATTTATTAAAGTGCAATCTTTTTTAAGTGTAGAGAGTCGATCTGACATGCACTTGTTTTTGTATTCTGTATATCCTTGATTGCAAGTTAAAAAAGAACCTTTAATTAAAACCACAGAAATAGGAAGTATATATTGGAATGAACCCGGGTTACACAGTGTATACAGTATCCATCTGTGATTGCATTTTTTAACCTTTTTGCTGCTGCTCTTAACATTTTATTTGAAAAAGAATCCTCAAATGTAATCGCAGAAATCCGGCTCCTGGAAATATGTACTTTATACCAGCAAACAGATGCCACCTTGGTAGTGCAAACTAAGTACAAACAATCATGTCTTGTGTTTTGGAAAATCCAGGAACATAAATTGATTTTACCTCAAACAAATGTGTTAATATTGTTGTTTTTCCTGGAAGTTTGGCAGACTGCTGCTGTTTATAGATATGGATTAATGAATTGGGAAAATAGATGATATTTATAAAGTAATACACCAATGACAGTACTTCCGTTTACTAAACCATGAATTGAATTGAAATGGATTTTATAGTCACTCCATCAGCTGAGATCATACAATGACTTTACATTTTCCATTGGTGAAGGAAGCCTCAGGGGCTCCTTCTGGGCAATTTTCAAGCACGGGGGAGAACCTGGGTAGAACCACTAATGTTCCGCAAGCTGAATTATATATTAGCTTTCTCACATAAAGATTCCTGGTCCCATGAGGGCTCGAACCCAACTTAACCATGAAGCTAGCATTGTTTTTGGCCGGCACATTAGAATCAGCATATTTTGTTCTATGCAAGTCCTAAGTCATTGAATGAACTTTGTCTGAAGCATCTTTGAACTGAGGCTGACACATACACCCTTGAAACAAGATAATTATTTTCATAGTAAAGTAAATGCTTATATTTCCAGTGGTGTACATGCAAACCTGTAGCAAACAGGTAACCTTGATTCAGAAGTCATGAGGAATATAGATTTGGGTGATATTATAAAGATTAATAAGTGTGAAGCTAGTCAATTCTGATAACCTGGATTAATTCAGAAGGCATAACAGAACTTCAAGATGGAGATGGAGCAGTACTGTTTGAAATATAATAATTGGCACAACAATCTTTGGGGCAAAACAACCTGGTACCTGGCTTTAAATCATATAAAAATCATACTTATGTAATGCTGTAATTGTTTAGCAGGTGAATAAGGGTTCAGGACTGTACAAGCTTTGGATGTCATATTAACACCTATAAGGAAAGCAAATTTTCCTGGTATTAATTGCAAATAAAAACAGTTGATGTATTTCTAATCATTAACTGTCCACTTAAAGCTGTACAGTCCCTATTTTAACTGGTAATAACTCATGAATATGAATGAGTCACGTGTGAAGTAGTTTCAAATCGACGAACACCCCAAAAGTCGGTATATAAGGAGAAATCGATACATAAAATTTCACATTTTTATTTAGCCTCCGTACAGGTAACATCGATAAATATACGGCTCCAGAATATATGTGATAAAAAATAGTTGCCCGAAATGGGATTTGAACCACAGCCTTGCACTTGTAAGATTTGAAAGATGTACGCTGAACCTCTAGACCACTGCTATTTATTGGTATTTTGTAGCATTTTTAACACTAAATAGGCATTACGTAATAACAACAGCGTGCACACAAACTCATCAAGTGCTAAATAACAAGTCGATATATGGTTGGTTTGAGACGAAGTATTAGTTTCATATTGATAAGATACAGTATTACACCAGGCAATGTTAATTTACACGTGCGTCAATATGGACTGCATATTTATTGATCCATCTTTAGTTGCGTTCAAATATGTTAAGTATTTTTGCCTCATAATATATGGTAGTTGGTATACTATTTTCTCAAGTAGCGTTGTAGTTCAGTGGATAGAGCACAGGACTTGAAATCAGAAGGTTGTGTTTTCGAGCCCCGAAAGAAGCTAACTTTTTTTTTTCGGTAAAAATTACTGTTACCTGTGTATAGGTACGATGTGCACTGGTCGATGTATATACAGTAAATGATTTCCTTCGCTATATTTGCTCGCTTAAATACCCGATTTCGATATGAGCTGGTGAACATGAAGTTACAAATAAAGACACGCCTACAAAGAAGAAATCGATTGATATAGGGACTCTGTAGCTTTAATGTGAATATCTAAGAAGTGTTTTGTCCATAACATTCATGAATAAAATCTGTAAAACTCCCACACATCTCATTGCTCTATTAACATTTCTTTACGCACAATTAATTTGCAAATTTTCACAACGACACAAACTGTTCTACATCTCCCTTCAAGTTTACCCATCCTGCTTGTGTAAATTGCATGTGCTTATTAAATGCTTGAATTTCCCAAATATGTGTCTGCAAAATGCTTCATTGTTTTTATAGAGTTTAAAACAGTACGAGAAAACATTGCTTGCTTTCTTAAATTGAAATTCTTGCTTTTCTTTTCTCCAATTGTATTGTTTTAAGGTATGTTTTACATCACACCCAAAACACTTTCAAATATGTTGGGATGTACCTGATACAGGTAAATCAGACCCATCTAACAAAATGCTCTTTCAACAATTAACAGAATATGATAGTCACTTCACAAAGTATTTATGTAATCCCCGGATTGTTTTACATCTTCTCCCCCCACTCATGTCTATCATACACAGTTAGTATTCTACTTGTAAAACACCTGTGTTAAAGGGGCACACGGCAATCGGGCATTGTATGGTGTTTTACGTCATTTGTGTGTGTGTGTGTATTTCTAAGGATTATAGTCCCTCCACCTATGACAGGCGTCCTACCCGACGATTATAGGCACAATGTCTGGACTTTTATCTGTGTGTTGTTGTGTGATGTGATGATAATGTCTACTTGAGGCAGCGAACTCAATGGTTTCTTTATAGTGCTGCCACACTGGAATACCACGCCGTAGTAGACATGATACCCCCACACCCCCCAGCACATTATTCTGACACTGGTCAATCAGTCGTAGCACTACCCATTATTTGCTCGTCAGGCAAGGGTAACACAAGTGACTTCTCTATTTTTAAAGTCATTTTCAGCACATGTAAGGTTATATATGACGGTCGATTTTTTTGTGGTGGAAGCAGACCACCCACTTTTCCTGGGTAGAACCAGTACACTTTTCCTGGGTAGAACCAGTACTGTACTCACTCCCGCCATCCTTAAGCATCGACACAGTCGGGCATTGAAATTACTCCTCGACTATTAATCATTTTAATCATCATTACGTGGTCCGAGTATTAACTTTCATACATACCCTATCCAACCCCTTCTCCAAGAAGCGAAAACGGGGTTCGCTGGAGTATGAAATAAAATCCTAATGTCGGCTTAAAAAGTTTGCATATTGTAAAATTAAAACATTTAGAATAGGCAATTATAAACAGCTAGGCTTCAGTAAAAATGTTTGTAAACACGTTTTATTGTCAAACTATCCATAATAAATTCCTGCTAATATAAGCTTTTCCCTCGCTTAATGGAATTAAGGCTGGATCACGTAATGTTAAATCTGCTTGAATGTGTAAATATATTATGAGTGAAATAAAATGAACATAAGGTAATATGTTTAAACAATTTCCTTGAAATTATGAATAATAATTTTCAAATATGCAAGTTTGGTAGTTAAACTGTAAACCAGACCCCGTAAAATGAAGTTTGCTGTGTCCCTTTAAACTTTTGTTTATGCATTGTTTATTCAAACTTTGAGAATTAATTATAACATACCTAGATTTCATAGTTGGCTGTGTTTGCATTCAGCTCAGTTCTTTATTAACTAAGCCACACAAATTGGAAATACATGGAATAGTATGCATCTTGGAAAGGATTTTTCTCTGAATAAGTTTTATTCTGTTGTGCACTTAATTGCCATATATTTTTTCACCGCGATAACTTTTCATGAATCATTTTGGAAGTATACAATTGGTAAGAGGTTTTGTTACTTAAATACATTATATTTTTTACATAGTAAAAAAAAATGCTTTTTTATAAAACGATATATTAAATTCACTTTAATTTTTTATTATTTACATTTTTTTACTATCAGGTTGCAAGATTGACTCAAAGTTAACTCGTAAAAATCTAATTTAAACGGTATTTTATTTGATACCATAATATCATTAAAAAAATAATTATAATGATTTTATTTGCGCTAAAAATTGCATTGAAATCAAAATGCCTTTGATCTTTTACTAAGTTAATTTTTAAAAAAAAAAATATTTCTTAGTGAACATGCAACATTTGTGTGCAGACAATATTTTTGCTGATGCACGATTTGTTAAGATTGATGGTGTTATTAAACATACCAGACTTTCCATGGGGTAAAACACATAATAGTATTGCAATTGGGAGATTTAATCAAATGTCTTCTCCTCTTCTTATTGCGTAAATTTGCGAGATAATTTTATTTCCGTATTGTACATAGCCAGGTTGTCGAGGTGCGGAACTCGCGGAATTACAAACCCGTGAAGCTTTAATATCGTAGGTATCGCAAAATTGAAGTGTGGTTACTTAATATTCCAAAGGCCGTTTGCAGGTGCACAAATTGATTTAAATAATGCCAAAAAAAACTACACTTTACGTAGAAACTAGAACATTAAGAAAGATAAAATATGATAACTTGCACGCTTATTACAGTTAGTGTAAAGTTGAATTTTTTGTATTTGTGTATTTTTTAAAAACAATAAAAATGTCACAGTGTTTTAAAGTAGCTATCCTGCCAACAATAGCCAAATTTTGCAAAATATGTATACCGTTTCTAAACCGACTGATGTTGAGGTATAATATATATATGACATAATATTTTGAGAATCCAAAATTTATAGACATACACACGGCTTTAACCAGCAACTTGGCCAGACCCCAAAACTAGAGCGTCAAATTAAGAGTTCCCATATTCAATCACGGGTGTTTTAAAAATCCGTCAATAAATCTATACTGTTAATCGGCACATATGCATTATTATATGACCTGAGCACCTAGATAGAGTTTTGATAAACTTATTTTGTAGTGTAATATTTGACGGGTTAGTTTCTTAACTTTTCAGACAAATGTCACAAAATACAGTTTAATGTATTATTGCTCGGAAGCAGAACTGGCGTGGTCAGTTTTAACAGTTACTGGCCATGGTTACCATTGGTTACCACCATAACTGCTACATTCATACATATATTGGTAAGGTAAAAAAAAAAGTGTTTCCGGTAGCCCGACCGACCCTATTTTTAAGGGGCCGACCCTAAAACATTTTATGAAAAAAAAAAAAAAAAAAAAAATTCTGAACAATGATTTATCACAATATATCGAGGTAAACTGACATTACAGAGAAACTTTCAGTTGAATCATAAACTTGTATGGGGTTTATGAGATAAATACATGTAGAATCTCAAAATATCTTACTCCAAAAAAAAAAAAAAAAAAAAAATGACTACCTACCGACCCTAATTTTTTAGAGCATGCAATAGGAAACACACCTATTTATTGTTTTGGCCTAAGGGCATTTTAATTCACAGTTTCCATTCCTTTAATACCGTGATCAGTTTCTATCCCTTTAATACCGTGGTCAGTTTTATCCAATTAATTCAATTTCATCGAAAATTTGCCTAAACAATCTGCCCAGGGTTCAGGTACAGATCAGAGATGTTGGTTTTGCAATTGACATTATGGTATATATAATATAATGAAAAAACAACACCCACAGTGTAAAGTTTACTGACCCAGTCATAAAAAATATGATTCATTTAGACATCGGCTTGAAAGAAATTGTCGGGCAAACGAAAAAAGACTTGAAGTTATATCAGGGACTCCTAAGTAACAAAGTAAAAATACTAGTGAGGAATAAGCCGCAAAGCAAACCTTTAGTTTTTCTCAACTTAACTGAATTAATCCTGAAATAAGACGTTAATTGTTTAAAATTTGACCCCGTATGTTGTAAGAATAAGATCCCTACAGTGATGTCAAATATTTATTCGCTGTTAATCCAATAAAATCTACCTTTCAGGGTGGTGTCAATCCGATTAACACCCGATTAATAAATTCCGCTGGCAGTCTTAATGGGATATATATATCCAGACCACTCGGAAAAAAATATTAAAAAGGCTAACCTACACGGAGGACGTGGTGGTGAGGGAGATTTATTCATTCACTTTTGGCCTCTTGTTACCAATCTCGCAACTTGACCGCCAGTAAACATAGACGAGAAAATGGGAAAATTGCTAGTACTTATTTTCTTAATCTAATTCTGATACTTTATTGGGTTGTTAACCATATATAGTTACATTCCGCTCGGCTATCAAATGGACATTCAACTTTTGGACGCTATTGTGTGTAATAGCAGTTTACTTTATATGGGGCCATTCAATGGTTGAGACTCACACAGAGAATAAATGTTTTCTCGGGCTCGTGGAACGGAAAATTGGGGTCGTGATGGGTGTTCGTGAAATGGCAAATTAGGGTCTTGATGGGTGATTTGGGAAATCTTGTGACATGTAGCAATTATAACGGGTATTATACTGTTGTTTGTAAAAAGCCAAGTATCAAAATCATTTAAAATGTTTTAGAAACTTATTTAAAATTAATTTACTGAACATGTTTATAAAAAATCACTATTAAAAAAATAGGTTAGGAATGCCATTATGATTTAGCTTCAAAAACAGCAACGCCATGGTGTTGATAATGAAAAGGGTATAGCCTTAAGTCTTTAACCCTTAACCCGCTACATATATATAATGGACTGTTCTTTCTTTGAATTAAGACCATTCAGTTTATGTGACAAAGGGATGTTTTGGGGGAAATGACTGCCAGATATTGTAAACCCTGATCAGCCTTCGAGTTACTTGCAGGCTGATGGGTTTACAATGGACGCAAAGGCTATTATAGTCGTGCTTAGCGGGTTAAGGTTTAAATACAATTGTAAGCAAACTTGAGACTGGAGACAAAGGTGAAGTTGCAGAGGATAGTGTTCATCCTGACATGGTGCAAGAGGCTGAAAGTCATGGTGATTCTGTAACATAGGTGAAGCCTAAATGAACAAAATTATGAAATTTAGGATTTTAAAATAAATTTCCTTTATCTGTATGAAAGTAAGTTAAGGGTGTATCTGGTATTTTGATAAAGTGCATGGTTTAAGTTTAAAGGTTGATAGCCGATAGTTCAATAATGGTCTTGTGTTTCTTTTTAATTGTCTTTTTAATTATTCTGTACTAAAACACACTTGGTTGAAACTCTTTTTTTTTCAAGGTTTTGCAACATTTCATATATTATACACAATTGTACAAAACACATAAAAGGATTAAATTGCTTATAGAATTTAAACCACACTCTTACTGTCTTACTAATTGTTCCTTTTGGTTTTATTTTACTACTGAAATCAAATCTGTGTTTTCTGCCTTCAAGTCTTAAACCTTTGAATTAAGATGCATGGCAGCTGTGACCCATACACCTATGACAGAGAATTAAACGGCCTTCCTTATAGAAACTAAAAAAAAAGATGGTATCTTGTGAAATTAACAAAACTTGAAACATCGTTAAGTAAGTTAACAAGCATTAGTTACAATCAAAATTTAAATTAGCTATCCCGCCAACAAATGCCACGTTTTGCAACATAATTATGTACACAGTATCTTAACATATTGATTACAAGGTATGTGTATATATAACTGACATATTTTGAGAATCCAAAATCTATAGACACGTACAATATAACCCGATTTATTCTAAGTTTTAACCAGCCAGACTAAACCCCAAAACTACAGTGCTGAATTAAAGAGTCACCAACTCATAATTCATTTTATGCATATTCATTGGGTATTTTAAGAGCCCGAAAAATCCTATACTTCCAATCGGCACAAATACATTATTATATGACCTGAACACCTGGATAGAGTTCTGATAAACAGTTTTGTATTGTAATTTCACAGTTATTTCGAGAGTTAGTTTCTTTAATCGTTTTTCAAATTGAGAAATTTATCTTAGCAGCAATAACAATTGACCATAATACAAACATAAATCTTTTTAAGTGTGTTTGATATGAGTACGTTTTATATGTCAAATTGACAGGAGTTTATCTAGTTTCGAGAACAATATTTACAAGCTGTATCTGAAACACTCAAATGCCTATGGACACAGGTATCACTAAAGTAGCTCTTAATCGGGGATTATCACTTGATTGTCCGAGATTATTAAGTGCTAAGGCAATTAAGGTCTGAATTCAAAGTCTTTATGGTCAAACTGCCTCTGTGATCAAGCACGAATTCCTGCATAGAAATCAAAATATTTACCACAATCTTTTGAGCAAATATTGACATATCCCACTATCATCTAAACTAATCCTGTCTCCTCAAGCTGAAGAGTTGACAAGATTTACGAGACTGATGAGGAGTTTTGTACTGTGACTTAAAATTCTTTTGGGAGTTGCCAATAAATCATTTGGAATGCCTGGGAAAAAATGGAATGAAGTGGTCAAAATATTCCTAACTGAGTGTCATTTATATAAACATTTATATATTTTAGTTGAACAATAATGCATTTGTAGAAGTGATCACATCACATACATTGGAATTATGAAACTTCACAGAATTGAAATTTACTTTTTTATTGTAATTTTAGATTGTCACAATTAGGATTTATAATGTGCAGTTATTAGCTGTTTAAATTATAATGACGATGAACTGGTCAATTTTGCCTTGTACTGTAAAGTGTGTGCTTGTACTAAGGTGTAACGTTTATGGTGTGATATCTAACTTTATGCTCAAAGGTTAAACCTTGGAGCTAAATAATTCTGTTAGACAAGGTATTTGTTCAGCAGCACATTCCATTTTCTGTTTTTGTTCTTCTTTTTCATTAATCCTGCATCATAAAATGTACTGTGTTTTATAGTGGACTTATCACCATTTCCCCCTAACCTGGTGGTGCTGTAGGAGTGACCCTGGGGATGATGGCAACCAACCCTCAGTGACACAGGAATGAGAAATAATTAATTACCCATACACTCCTAAGAAATTCGAATGTATCTTAAATTAAAAATAATTTGTAAACTTCTCACACCCTGAACATTTGTCACAAAGGAATGGAAATTCGATTGAATTTTCACTCAACAGACCACTCTGAATTGAGATATTTGTTGCCCTTCAAATGCCAAAATGCTTAGTTGAGCGCTTGAAATGAATATGTTTAAAGAATTAAAAATTTAATCTTAATAGTTAATAATAGACTTTCTAAGTTTCTTTATAAATACATGTTATTGCATTAATTCCACTTTTTTACAAACAGTATCATTTTGCTGTGTAACACTATCTCCTGAAATTCAGTTAAAATCTCCTATTATAAGGTAATCATTTCCGATCATGTAAGGTTACTGGTGTATGATCATGTAAGCTGATACAGTGTTACCTGAGGGAATGATGGTATATTTTGATATGACCACAGTTATTGCACCTCAACACCTATGCTGATGGTAATGTTATTCTTTCTCACAAAGTGTGTTTATGTACACCTGGGATCACCTAGCTGATATAGATCCGATCTAGATCCAGGTTTGTTTATCACAGTACACCTGGGATCACCTAGCTGATATAGATCCGATCTAGATCCAGGTTTGATACAGGGAGAGATTCTGTACCTGTGGCTGAAGTGGCTGTGGTGAAATCAAGTAGTATAGTATCAACATATTTTGAAGACGCCTACGCTGTAACAAATGAATTAAGTGATATAAAAGCGAATTAAGCGATATAAAAGTGTGTTAACAGAATTAAGTTAGCGTGATGCCGCTGGCTTTAGAAGCAAATATAAATATTTAAAAAAAAATCAGATTATTGAACGGGGGCTGGGTTACAATGAAGAACAAAAAAAATACATTTTTGAAACCATTAATTTTGTTTGTTTTGATGAATAAAACAGACCTCAAGATTAAAATCAAATTTAGCAAGATTGTGATTATATTGGCAAAAATTTCAAATATTTTTTGCATGCTTCACATAATTGAACTTGCCACACAATTTAATAAAACATAATAATTATGCACTTTTAATGGGAGAGAACATAATTAGACATTAACATTCAGAAACAGAAGGCATATGGCACTTTTGTTCTTTCAAACATTGCACCACATTTCCAAAACAAAAGCTGTCAGATGATTCTAGTAAAGCTTGTTTGTTTGCAATCAGTATGATCCCACAAGTCTCGTACTGGCTCTCTGCAGTTTTGACACCTTGACTGGTTCCATCAAAATGATTTATCCAGATAATGAGTCTTACAAACTCTGAAACATTATTGGCACAGTTGTCTGGTTTAATGTCTGGTGTAGGATTTTATACGATTTTGATAGTGCCTTGGCCACTTATAGCAAATGATAATCATATTCTGAAGACACCGTTAATAATGAGCTATAAACATGGTTTTCATGTCTTGCTGCATCATTTGCGAGTTTGTAGTTTGAACCGGCCGCCGGCTACACACCAAGCATTGCCTGAGTCAACTGGGCAGGACACACCTGGTGCCAATTAGCACTTCAGTATGACCTGTTTTGAATGAAGTACCCTTTAAACGTTTTTCACTTGCTGTCCAAGAACTTGGTCCTGCCGAGATACAAGATATTAGACCCTAAGTGTCAACATGATTTGTTGTCCCTTTATTGTGTATTTATCTACTTGTGATATTACAAGCTAATTTCAGAAGAGCAGATGCTTTATCTGAAAAATGTTTTTCTATGAGACCATTTTAAACCATTTTCCATCAAAATTGTTTTTTGGAGTCTGGGTCAGACAGACGTGTAGAAGCAGTAACTCTCTAAAGTTTCTTTTCTAAAGTGCAAGAGAGTGGGAATCATTTTGATTGGCAGTTCCAGTCTATCTATTGACAGACAAGACAATTGCTGAAAAGCATTAACGCATGTTGAGAAGATAGCTATCAGCCAGTTTCAAGTTTTCCTGATGTGTCCTGTAAGTGAGTCTGGACTGCCACTAATTGCTTTGAGTCCATCTGTTTGGATAGGCTGTCTGTTTGTGTTATTATGTTATTCCAGCATGACACCTTGTCATGTTGTCTGCAGGGTCTTGTACTACATGTAAAATGGTTGCCCACAAACATGTGTTACCCTTCAGATAAAGGCAGGTAACATGGAAGTGAAATACATTACTGTTAATGATCAGGTGTACTGGATTCTTATTTCAGTTTAAATGTTTCAAAAATTGTCTTTATTCTAAACATTAGTTTTGTCGGATTGGTGTAATATGTTTCAAACTAGAATCAAGAGCACTAATTCCATCCAGGGCCTTTACTACCCAAATTAAGAAGGACCCCCATAGTTTTAAAATTGGTAAAATCTTAGTGCAGTTTTCTTTGAAATTGGAGGTAAAAAAGGTGCAGTTTCCTTTGAAATTGGAAGAAAAAAAAGATATTCCTGTAAAGAAGGCTAAACGGGTCACATCTTTGTTCTAGTGTTATATTTCTGTGCTATCATATTGTGTATCTTTTCTGTTCTTCAGTTCAAAATGGTTGTTTAATGGCTCATCACCATGTTATTTTAGTTAGAGGCACCCCAGAGATAGGGAGAGCAAACGGAAATCATGGGGATATTCTCTGGTGTTTTTTATGCTCAACCGAAGGGCGAGCATATAGTTGCCTCTTTGTCCGTCTGTCTGTCCGTCACACTTGTCCGGAGCATATCTTCAAAACTACTGATGGGACTGCCATGAAACTTCACACAATGATTAAGGGCGATGAGAGGAATTGCAGAGTGCAAGAACCGTAACTCTGTCTTTATTCAAATTAGAGTTATTGCCCTTTATAATTTTATACTGAGAATATTTGTCAACTTCAAAACTACTGATGGGACTGCAATGAAACTTCGCACAATGATAGAGGGCAATGGGAGGAAGTACAGAGTGCAAGAACCAAAACTCTGTCATCATTCAAATTAGAGTTATTGCCCTTTGTAATTTTATACTTAGAATGTTTGTCCAGAGCATATCTTCAAAACTACAAATGGGACTGCAATGAAACTTGACACAATGATAGAGGACAGTGAGTGGAATTGCAGAGTGCAAGAACTGTAACTCTGTCGTCCTTCAAATTAGAGTTATTTCCCTTTGTAATTTTATACTTAGAATGTTCCCCAAAGGGTGAGCATATAGTTGCCGCATTGTCCGTCCTTCCTTGTGTCCCTCATACTTTCTTGTCCGGAGCATATCTTCAAAACTACTAATAGGACTGCAATGAAACTTCACACAATGATAGAGGGCAATGAGAGGAAGTGCAGAGTGCAAGAACCATAACTCTGTCATCGTTCAAATTAGAGTTATTGCTCTTTGTAATTTTATATTTGTTATCTGGAGCTTAAAGTACTGAAAATTGAAAACTGCTGGGTGATGCAAGGCCATATGATAAGTTGAGGATACATTTCGGGGAGCATCCATTGGTTCTACCGATTTTCTTGTTTTTACCTGTCTGGATGATAGACTCGATGTACATTTAATTACCTGGTTAAAGAAACTAACCCGCCAAATAACGGCAAAATGACTCTACAAAATTGTTTAGCAAAACTCCATCCAGTTGTTCAGGTCATATGATAATGTATAATTTTTATGTGCCAATTAAATGTATAGGTTTTTTCAAGGGTTCCTGAAATATCTGTGATTGAATATGCATAAAATACCTCATTTTCAGTAGGTTTAGAAATGGTGTACTAATGTTTTAAAATTTAGCTGTTGGTGGGGTAGCTACTTTAACAGTTACTTCTGACAGACAAGCGCAATCTTCTTCCACAGCAGCGTCTCCAACCAATAATGATCAGTAATGGTTTGGTTAGACCACCACTAACCACCAGACACCCCACCCACAACATTCGCATTAACAAAACCACCACATGATCCTGTATCATGCCATGTCTGAATTATTAATGAAACCACAACTCTGATACAGCAGAGAGATAAGGTTATCTGAGGTTTGAGCAGGTGATATTGGTACACATTAAAGTGTTTATTAACATCTATACATCTGCTACTGATGTTGGGGCTGCTACTGTTGAATATATACAGGTGAACTGTGTTATAGCAACATTGATAATGAATATGGAACCTGACCAATTATTTATTACACCACCAGGTAATGGCAAGCCAGTTAGTGGTGTTGTGGCTGCTACTGGAGCAGATACAGGTGATCTATGGTATCAAGTGATAATAAATAACAAACCTGACCAGTCATTTATTACACTACAAGGTAATATGGACCAACTTCTGGTAATTGCCAGTAATAATGGTAATTAGGTTGGCAGACAAATTACTATTTCGCCATGTAGATGTATTTTCTTACAGTTTAGTTAGCTTGAATTGAATTGAAGTGTCACTTAAGGGCAAATCAACACATTATATTCGGTTATTTAGGGTCATTCTCGAATTGAATTGAATTGCATTTTTATAGTCGCACCAACAGCTAAGGTCATAGGGAAACTTTCCAGCTTTCAGTGGGTGGAGGAGAGCCATTTTCGAGTGAAAGGAATAGGTAGGAATACAAAAACTGTGCTCTACACTAAATATTCTGCTCGTTTTTTTTGTGCTTTTGAGTGCACACAATCGGTAAACCTTTTCAGTTTTGCTTTCACAAGGTCTATCATTGGTGATCTATTCTATTACATTTATAACAGTCTATTAAATCAGTTTAGAATTATTTTGTTTTAGAATTTTTGGTGATTCTTGGTTTTAAAAAACTCATTACCCATAATCTGGTTCTCACAGCAATCAAAATGCTCATTCATTTCTGAGAATATGCTGAGTTGCATCATAATAGAATGACTTGATGTCATAACAGCATGATGTGATGTCATAATACCAGGCTCTGATGTCATAATACCAGGGTGTGATGTCATAATACCAGAAAGTGATGTCATGATCGAAGCAACCAAATGAAAATATGAATTAAGCATTCTGATTGGTTCAGTGATAAAAATTGGACCAATGAAACCAGTTAATTTTAAAGCTCATTACATTCTCAGAACACACTGAGGTTTTACTGGACATTGAGTAATGAGGTTCTTGAAACCCAGAAACGCAAAATTATAATAATAAAATAATTCTAGAATGATTTAATAGACTGTTTTATATGGATGATAAATCGGGATTTCTCAGTGGAAGAAAATTCATAACTGCTTAATATTAATAACTAACTCCAAGCACAAAAGTAACTACCTTAACTTTGTGTGATACTGTGATACTGTGATGTTGATTCATGACATGGATAAAGCATTGCTGATTTCGACCAAAATATCCGCTGATAACATTCATTAAAGTGAAACATTTATATATAATCATACATAAACTGATTTAAAATATAATAAATAGATTATTTTTATGCTTGGTTTGCTTATAGAGAAATCCTTTACTCATGATAGGCATCAGATTCTGGTGAATTATTTCCCTGTAATTGATTCCAGCAGTTAAATAGTCTGATTTATTCTGCTAAATTGATGCTGTGAGAGTGTCCATATTTGGTATCCTAATTTATTCTGCTCATGTGTTGTATTTGAGGGGCTGTGTCCCCATTCTGCAAATTAAAACAGTTGTGTTGCCTTTATAATTGAATGATAATGACATAATTGTTTACTGTATCAGTAAATCATTATAAAGTTCATTAGTGTATCAAACAGTGACAATTCCCCACCTATCAATCTTCTGAGGTTTATCAGCTGGAATTAATTGCTTGGGAAATGAAGGACCTTTGACCTCATTAAAACACACATTTCGGAATGTGGAAAACAATTCTTTATCATGTCTTAGCTAGTTTGACCAAAGGCTTGCTAGCTTAAACTGGACCTCTAAGCTAGGTGGGAGAAAAGAGCTTTTGGTTAAATGTCCCAGGTCTTAATTTCACCTGCCTAATCGATAATAAACCCAAAACTGATTCGTATAGGACACATACATTTGAAGGAAAAAACAAACAAAACAAAAACATCAAGAGTTTTATGATTAATATAAAAAAAATGTCTACATGTTGTTCTTAAATATTTCTAATGAAAGTGGTTGGTTGAACTGGAGGTTTAAATCAATTTGTGGGTCAGAACGACATTTCTGAAGTCAAAGAAAAGCAAAGATCAAGCTTGACAGGAGTTACACAGAAAGGTCAAGAGTCAGTAGGTTTTTCTTTTGAAAATTATCTTTAAAAAAAAAGGTAATAAATTCTGTGCTGACAGCTTGTTTGATACAAGTGTATCCAAACTAAGAGACCAGGCCTAGGTATTTTATGGTAGCCACAGAGTCTGGTCAATTAGTAAAATACATAAAGGTATACTGTATCTTTTAAAATAAACACGCAGGCAGTTATAAGATTCGGGATCTTGTCGGGAGATGGTGGCGAGGTATTAGAAGAGTCAGTAAGTTTCATGATGAATGAAGTTCATTTGAATATAATGTTTTTTTCAAAGCCACTATTTCACTTGTATAATGCACATCTTGAAAAGGATTTTTTTATTTTAGTAGAGTATGTCTGTTGTTTATTAGATATTTTCATGTGCCCGAAGGCCGGCATATAGTAGTCTCACCGTCCGCCAGTCAGTCCGTCCGTCCGTACCATCATGTCCGGTCAATAACTCTGACATTTATGGACGGATTTTCAAATAACTTGGCACAAGTGCTCACCAGAACAAGACCTGTCGCACGCAAAACCCAGGTCGTGGCTCCAAGGTCAAGGTTACATTTAGAGGTCAAAGCTTAAAACCACATCGGGGGCATTTGTCACTTACAGTGACATTATTGTTTTTTTACTGTATTTGAAAAAATATTATCAAAGGAAAAGGAAAGAGGGTTCAGCTTACAACAATGGCAGTAATTCCATTGACTTTACCATGACGGTATCAGCACCTCTGTGGCTAGGATAGTTAAGACACTGACTTCGAAACCTTTTTGCCTCATACCACTGTGATTTTGAATCCCACTCCGGGGAGCTTAACTTGTAAATGAAAAAGTATCAATTCTTATGGATGCGGGAGGTATACAGTACTGGTTCTACCCAGGAAAAAGTGGAAGGTCTGCCTCCACCACCTAAACAAATCAACCATCGTATATAGCCTAAAATATGCTGAAAATGCCATAAAACACTATTCAACCAACCAACCATGAAGCTAGCATTGATGGTGTATGCATGGCCTGTTCATTTAACAAACTCTTGTCAAAGCATCTTTTCTCTGACACAGGCATCCTTGAATGAAGAGGGTTTATGTAACCAATTTCAATGACTGATTTCATAGAAAAGTAAATGCATCTATGCCCTGTGGTGTAGGTTCAAATATTGGTGACTACCGTATAAGCCATAATAAATGCCCCGGCGGCGTAACGTTTTTGAAAATGGGGGCGTTTATTGGAGACCAAAAATACATAATTTAACTTTTAAATCAGACATTATTGAATGATTTTCTTTACCAAGAAAACCAAAATCTGCATGTCAGTCAATCAATGCATCGGATTTTAAGTTTTCTAGTGATTTTGTGTGTTTCATTGAGAATGAAACAGATTAACTGGCATCTTTTGGTAAGTTCTTACAAAAAATATTGTTGAAAAAATGGTGGTGGGTGGCACAGGTACCGGTTTAAAGAAAAAAAATAATATATATATATATTCTATTAAATACTGAAGGTCAGCATCGAGGAAATCCCAAAATATAGGCATGCATCTCTAAACAACAGCTGCAGTGTTAGTTTTTGAAGTCCCACAGAGCTGTCATATGCTGCAATCAACTCAGGAATAAATTATCTTTCCAATAACATACATTTTCATATGTCCACACCACATAAGAAAAGCTCTGGTGCTCGAAAAACACAGAAAACGTACCTGTTTTTAAAAATCGACTCTAAGCCAGTCCGTATTATTCGCCTATACAGACCCCCGTAGACCGCCGTTTAGCCTTTGTAGAAGCTCCCGCGGACATAACAACTCATCGACACTATTCCTTACACACAATATGTCTTTATCCATGCAATAAATAATGTCCAAGTACCTTTCCGACGATCAAAAGTACACGTTTTCAAAAATCTCAGTATCCCACGACGCCATTTGCATTGAGAATGCCGGAAGTTGATAGAAAAGCCGCAGAAATACTTGTTAAATACTTGTGATCGTCGGAAAGGTACTTGGACATTATTTATTGCACGGATAAAGACATATTGTGCGTAAGGAATAGTGTCGATGAGTTGTTATGTCTGCGGGAGCTTCTATAAAGGCTAAACAGCGGTCTACGGGGGTCTGTATAGGCGAATAATACGGACTGGCTTAGAGTCGATTTTTAAAAACAGGTACGTTTTCTGTGTTTTTCGAGCACCAGAGCTTTTCTTATGTGGTGTGGACATACGAAAGTGTATGTTATTGGAAAGATAATTTATTCCCGAGTTGATTGCAGCATATGACAGCTCTGTGGGACTTCAAAAACTAACACTGCAGCTGTTGTTTTGAGATGCATGCCTATATTTTGGGATTTCCTCGATGCTGACCTTCAGTATTTAATAGAATATAACTTTTTTTTTTTTTTTTTTTTTTTTTTAAACCGGTACCTGTGGTGGGTGGGTGTTTATTAGCGGAGGGGCATTTATTAGGGATTATACGGTATAATACTCAGACTGTATAAAGCTTAGTCTGATGCCCTGCCATCTTACACAAGTCACATATGTTTTACTGTTTTGTCAACTGTTTTGTCAACTGTTTATATTTTCGCTGGAATATTTGGAGATTGTCACCAGTCTATGATAATGGGGGTGTTTTCTTATTTGACACCACAATATTTTGATAAATATTCAAATTAATATTTTTTTTGGATTAAGCTAACTTTAGGTACTCAAAAGAGTACAGTTTCTCCTCAAGAGCTTATGAAAACAAAACATAAAGGAGTTTAAAACTTAATTTGATCAGACATAATGGCATTGTACAACTATCAAACAAATTTGAAGAATTTTAACTGGGTTGTGCTGAAGTATTGTATTCATCAGTTTTGCCAATTAAAAACAGGCAAAAGGTAAATATGATGTCATATTTTATTATACTTTAATAAAAACAAGATTTTAAAATTGATGATTTGAACAGGAAAATTTTAATAACTGTAATTGAAAATATATTTTAGGTAAAGCTTTTGTGGACTGATGTATGCAATATCAAGTTTTTTAACATAAACAATGATAGCAGCTACTAAATTAAGCACCTTCAACAGAAAAGTTTGTTTTGACCTTTAACACTCGATTAGTTTCTCTATTTAGTTATAAATGTCTTCTTGACATTCTGTCTGCCTTGGTTTTCTTTGATACCATTGGTTATGCGATATTATGAACTGCAGTGCTATAACCAGGAGTGCTCTAATGGGATTATGTGCCAACAGTTTCATAAAGAGGTTAAATGTCTCGCAAATTAGGGTTAAGATCACCTTTGCAAACAAGATTGTGTGCAAACTGTGGTATTTTAATACCTATGGATAAAGCCTATCTTAGGTCCGATCTCTCCCAAAGTAGACTAATTAAAGCTGTTCTGAACTTCTTTATTAAAAAGGGAGACCAAACAGTCTATCACACAATCATCTTGGCTTTCTTTTACCTGGCAAAATTTAACCTCAGCCATTTATCAGATATTAAGTATACATTGCTGAAATAGAATTTAATGGTACTTGTTGCTCTGTATAGTAAAGCAATTTAGATACATCAAGATTCCAGTGTACAAATATACTGCAGTCCCCATTAAATCACAGCGAAATTAAATCCTGCGAGATGTTTGAAACCTTCTCGAGATGTTTGAAAATCTTCACGCCTCTCACCGCTGCAGGTTCGAATCACAAGAGCTTGACTTGTAAGCGAGAAAGTGTTGATCCTTATGGACAGTGGGAGGTATGGACAGTGGGAGGTATGGACAGTGGGAGGTATGGACAGTGGGAGGTATAAGGTACTGGTTCTACCCGGGAAAAAACATGAGTGGTCTACCTCCATCACGAAAAAAAATCGGTCATATATAGCCTAAAATGTGCTGAAAATGACGTAGAATATCATTCAACCAACCATCTTTTTGGAAATCTCTTCACAACACAAAGCAATATATTATAGTTCTGCAAGTTTCTGTATCATTTCCAAATGAACACTTTTAAATTCATTTTAGAGCTTTTTTGTGACCTTCCATAACATAGCTTTGACAAATCCTTGAAAAAAACACAAACATCTATTAACTCAGATTTAGAGATAATGAGAAAACAATAGGGTTATGCAGTTGGTATTTGTGATAAGCATATATAGATTTAAAACTTAAGCGGTTGTATTTTAGAGTGATTTAAATAATAATGTGAATTCGTAAGAACTTGACTGGATTTTTGGCAGCAGTGATTGATATTCAAACTACAATTAAAGGTATCAAAACATTCGTCTTTGGACTTTGATAACAATCCAGCAAAAAATAGAATGGTAAAGGAACTTTAAACATGTACAAACTACAAAGGTAACATAAATTATTTTTTAAGGTTCAGCGTTTTTAAAGGGGGAAAAAAGAGGTATATGACTATAAGAGCAGAAGGATGAAATCCGAAAGGAGGGGGGTATTTTTTACCAGCAGGAGAAAAGTTGTACGAAGGTGTAAAGGTCGAAGAAATAGAATCAAAATATTGTTCTCTGAACTTTAATAAAAGTTCAACAAAAAATAGAAAGGTAAAGGAACTTAAAACCAACAACGGATAGGGGTTAACTTTTAAAGGTCAATTGGATTTGGTCACTGAAGACCTTCTGGATTATAAATGAATTTATCAAAAGTTTTCATAGATTTATTTCTATGGATGTGTGTATATATCTGCATAGATTTGGACTGTTTACATAAATGATTTGAATGTAATCATATTGATATTCAGTAAAGATAGGAAATTTAAATCAGTCTGCAGATGATATGGCATGTTTCCTGGTTGTAATGATCTATGTAGTACTATGGTGGGTTATGTCATATTTCATGTTTAATAATGAGACTTCACAGAGATTTGGCAATGGAGAAATGATAATATTGTGGTTTGGCAGGGCTGTATTGATTTTAATCAGTTGTAAAATGGGTTATTCTCCTTCTCGGTGCAGTTTGTGGCAGGTGTTTGTTTGTAATTCGGAGGTGGTTTTTTTCCAGTGGAGTATTATTCACACTTGGGACAGAATCAAAGAGGCTGTTGAAAAAAACTAAATCATTGCTGAAGCTGCATTGCTTGCATTACTTGCTATTTCATTAATTTAAAGTGAAAATCAAGCATACTTTGTTGCATTGTATCTGTATTTGTTTGTTTTGATGACAATATTGTCATAATGATACATATGCAATACAATTTCAATTGAATTGAACCACTTGCTATTTCAAGATCCTCAACATTAACAATTTGACAAAAAATCAATGTGTGTGTTTGAGGGAAACGTGGCAGTAGGGCGGTAAGTTGGAGACCCAGACAAAAAGAGTCGTTAATCATAGGTTCTAAATATGTGTTGGAAAGTTCTTGAACTTCAATTAATTTATCAGGGAAATTATTACCTGTTAAGTTTGTTAAATGTCTCTCTATCCAGGTGGAGCTGTGAAAATGTCCATTCTCAGGTAATGTGGGTGCAAGGTGTTAACCATGGTGTCAAGTGGACATGGTTTGTTTAGGATTATACAAGGATCTTCTATAAACATGACAAGATAATCAGGTGCCAAACATGCAATACAGACTCCACAAGGGGTTATGGTAGTGTATTTCAATACTGATTTCACAGGGGTTACGGTAGTGAATAACAATACAGATTCCACAAGGGGTTACCATAGTGTATAACAATACAGATTCCACAAGGGTTTATGGTAGTGTATAACAATACAGATTCCACAAGGGGTTATGGTAGTGTAAAACAATACAGACTCTACACGGGGTTATGGTAGTGTATAACAATACAGATTCCACAAAGGGTTACGGTAGTGTAAAACAATACAGACTCCACAAGTGTTATGATAGTGTATAACAATACAGATTCCACAAGGGTTATGGTACTGTATAACAATACAGATTCCACAAGGGGTTATGGTAGTGTATAACAATACAGGTTCCACAAGGGGTTATGCTATTGTATAACAATACAGATTCCACAAGGGGTTACGGTAGTGACAAGACAGATTCCACTAGGGTTACGATAGTGTAAAACAATACAGACTCCACAAGTGTTACGATAGTGTATAACAATACAGATTTCACAAGGGTTATGATATTGTAAAACAATACAGGCTCTGCAAGGTGTTACGGTAGTGTATAACAATACAGATTTCACAAAGGTTTACGGTAGTGTATTACAATACAGCTTCCACAAGGGTTATGATAGTGTAAAACAATACAAATTCCACAAGCGGATATAGCAGTGTATTACAATAAAGACACTACATGGGGTTATGGTCAGCGGGTTAGTTCCCAGGCAGTCACGTATCTGATGGGAAACTCCATCACATGTCATCTCCCTCTGAGGTCATTGTCCCGATATGGAATTTCAGGTGATTATACCAATAGATAATAATATTTTAGTGCAGTCATCATACAAGAGAACCAGTTTTCTACAAATAAAACTTTACAGCAGATTAATTTGTTTGATTTCAGGTGATGGATACGCTATTATAAGGATGCATACCCGCTGTACACTAGTGAGGACTTTACAAAAGTATGTGTAAAACAAGGAGGTGTTTTGTGTCCTTTATTATTCTATGTTGGACTGCAGTACTGTGCGAGAGCTTGGATGTTACACAGGAGACCTTTCCACGGGAATTTGACTTCAGATACACTTCTTATGATGGTAAGTGATTATTTTTTGCCTTCAATTTCAACTTTAAAAAAAATGTGAATTGTTTTTAACGGATCATCAACACATTATAGTGTGTGTTTTTTTAGCTGCCAGAGAGATGGGGAAAGATATGTAGGGATCCTGGAATCTCGACTATTACTTTAAAATAGATTTCTGTGTTTCTTTAACATGCTTGGGAAAGACCAAGCTACATGAGATCACGCGTTTTACCTCCCCATCCAAAGAGACTCATGGAATATTAAGTGCCTTGTCTATGGACAAAAAAAAAAGAAACTCAACAGTGCACTTTAGCTGCAAAATCAGTATTCAGTTTCTCTTGAGTGAACGAGTATGTTGTGGGTTAAGAAGGTCAACCCAAAGCTCACTTAATTATGCCCAAAATGTACAATATAAAATCACCGACGATCTCATTCAAATACTACCATTTAGGAACTTATAGCACACATAAATAAAAATGATTACAAAGCGTCAGAATCATATATTTCATAAATTGTTTTTCTTCAAAAACTTGTTTATTCAAAATAACTTGATAAACATATATAACAGCAATTTTATCAGTCACTTGTACGCTTGTTTAACTACAATCATCAAACATCGAGCTATTTTAATTATGTATTCCTAATAAGGACTTAGTGACTTACCAACACCTGTAATGGCAACTGTTAAAAGTCGCTACGTATTTGCTCACTTATCATACAATTATCAAAAAGTAAACTTGTTTATTGTCCGATTTATCACCTTCGGATAATTTAGTGAGAGTCTCTATCAGTGCTTGTTTGCTGCTGTATTGAGCCAATATTTACACCTTTCTTTAGATTACGTCACCCTATTTCATGACAATTATTTGATATTATACTATAATTTGTCTGTAAGATTAAAATTGGGTCTTGAGATTAAAATGAAAACTGACATCCAAGATATGTCCTATATTTCTTCTTGTACTTGTTCTTCTTCATTGTCGTTGTCTTCTTTTATTACTTTTATTGAGTGTTTGATGTAGTCTTCGTGTTCTGACATCCAAGATATGTTCTTCTTCTTCTTCTTCTTCTTCTTCTTCTTCTTCTTCTTCCTTCTTCTTCTTCTTCTTCTTCTTCTTCTTCTTCTTCTTCTTCTTCTTCTTCTTCTTCTTCTTCTTCTTCTTCTTCTTCTTCTTCTTCTTCTTCTTCTTCTTCTTCTTCTTCTTCTTCTTCTTCTTCTTCTTCTTCTTCTTCATCATTCAGGGTTCACTGTAGTCTTCATGTAAATTTTAGTCAAAATTTAGGGGACTACTCAGGGGTAGTCACTGTGGTCTGTGTATTAACTAATTCAGAATTTAGGGGACTACTCAGGGGTAGTCACTGTGGTCTGTGTATAAACTAATTCAAAATTTAAGGGACTACTCAGAGGTAGTCACTTTGTGTATAAACTAATGCCGAAATCAGGGGCCGCTGTGGTCTTGTGGTTAGAGAGTTTGTCTTATTACGGTAAAGCTGCAGGTTTAAGACCCTGCCATGGAACACTGTGCTCATGCTCACACAGAGTCATGCTCACACACAGAGCAAGTCACTCAAATCCTACTGCATAAATTGTGTCGGAGGATGAACTTAACCTGGCAACACTGTAGAATGAAATCTCTGATGCTGCGACAAAGAACCATATATATTATCCCTGCTCTGGGAACTCATTAACCTAAAAGATGATGATGAGCCATTAGCATGGTTAGACAGCCCTTCAATTCATTGGGAATTCCATTTCATAAGAGGATTAGACCCCATGACCTCCTTATAATATCTTTTAAAAAGTGTAGTATAATGAGTACATCCATTTTTCCCCTACAAATTCCTAGTCGTCACAGACTACTAAAGTTAAATTCTCTTTTAAAAAATCATTGATCACTTGCAGTTTAGCTGATTGTTTGCAGGCTCTTAAATTTAAAAAAAATATATAAAAAAATCCATTATCTTAAAACATTGCAGAAAAAAACTTAAACATTTCTTTACACATGTACACAGGTAGTTATAAATTATACCAGGAATGATATCAGTCTTAGTCGATCAGTGAAAATGTATGCTGTGGCGGGGTATACCATAGAAAATTATTGCGTTAACTTTACTACGACCATGATGACCTGACATCATCGAAATTGATTACATCACACTTTATTGGTCAGTGAAGCCTGTATGCAAGACGACGTGCCGTAAAACACCATTCATTCATTCTGTATGCAAGATTTCATTGGCCAAACACAATTGAACTTCTGACCAGTAAAGTCAGAGATCCGGTCAATCAAAATGAAATGATGCTTTGGGTATAGCAAGGTCCACAGTGTGATGTTTACATCATAGTAAACACATTAACTTCAAGTGGAGCCTATACATATAGAGTTGGCAACATTTGAGTGAATATTAAACAGGAATTATTAATACTTGCAGAAAGAGTAGAAAAATATTGTGAGAAGATAAAGATATCAGGATGCTGGGGATGTTCTCGATGGGAAACAAAAACACACACAAATATAATATCTGCTGATCTTTTGGGATTGTACAGAAATAGCAAATGAAGAAATAAATGCCTGGTCTTATATATTGAATTGAATTGGGGTTTTAAGGCGTACCAACACATGAAAGGTTATATGGCGACTAACAGGAATGAACATGCCAGGCTCATCCTCCATGTACATCGAGATAAAATATGGAGAACAGGCCTAGAACCTTCTCACCTGCAGAACTGCAGAGTTGCTGCAAATTATATTGTAGACACTCCATTTACACTGGAGCCATGTTTATTGCTTTTCTGCTAAGGCTCTAGTGATCTGAAACAATGCAGGGGTCATGATGAATACCTTTAATGATGAAATGAACATGAATTTGGGGGGTTCTACCTCTCTGCCTACCCCTCCAACGGGATCTACAGGGGCCCTATTCTTTGCCCTGGAACCAAACGGGGCCCCCGGAACCACACAGGGCTGGTCTTATATATATCCAGTCCAGAATATAATATATAATTTAGTGATATTCCCTGAGAGTGGAGAATTAGGAGGAATCCAGGTTCCTCCTAATAACTTGCAGTTGAGTTGGATTCTTGGTGGGGTGGGGTGAGGGGGATGGGGAGTATTTACAAGCTTGGGGTATTTACAAGCTCGGCAAATTCAGAGTTTTTTTGTGTTTTAGTCACATGCCTGGTTGGTAGACTGCAGTATATGGGACCAAAGGGTTTAATTGTTTAGCCAACATCAGCTGGATAACATTATGCCAACATTAATATCTGAAGGAACATAATTAACCTTAGGGTCATTGACCCTACTTGTAATGAACATGAGATCCTTCAGATATAATGTTTCCTATTGTTGAAACCGGAGACCCCTGGAATCTTTAAACGTTGCCGATCAAAAACAGATTTTGGACAGTATACACAATTCAGCATCATATCCCTTATTGTAAAAACATTAGGTACATTTTGGTACATGATATACTCTGACTGGCACTAATTGTTTGACCTGAGTTGACCTTTGTTGCCAAGCTACACTGGTCAGCTGACATGAAGCAGCTAATTGCTGGAGGTCATGAGATGACATTTGACTTCCCCCTCATCAGTACAGGACAGGCTTCCTGGACAGGTGTCATAATTAATATTGATGGACATATGTTAAAGCACCAAGCTAGGATACCTATATTTTTAATATTAAAACAAATATTTATATAATGGGGTATTAATGTGATTTGGAAGTTGGGCTGGGAGCTGATCATATTCTCAACAAAACGTGTAGTGGACCCATTTAAACAAAATATGGGGTATTGTTGATTGGTAAAAACCAACTATAGCTGTAAAATGTTGTCAATATTTGAGTGTTATTTAAGCAAAATGAATTGATCTTAATAACATTTCCATCTAGCCAGCATTTTAATTTTCATTGAAAATCAACAAAATAAATTTCATAAGATTTACATTGATTTCAATCTGTAGTTTTCATTAAAAAATAAAGCCCTCATTTCTGCAGATTTTGACATGTTAACATTGTTTCACATTTATGAATTACATGATTAATTGCTTTTTTCCCTTTAAATCAACAAAAATAATGAAAACGAAATGCATTTGTAGTACATTGGTATCAGCCAATAATATCATATTATTACATTGATCATAGAAGGAAAATATGTTGCATTATAAGTTTTGTTGAGTATATATAAAACCTCCTACAACATTATTTTGGCCAAAAAAAATAAACCTGTGTTTCCAGTGGCCCGACCGACCCTATTTTTAAGGGGCCGACCCTAAAACTTTTTATGAAAAAAAATAATTAAAAAATATATATTTAAAAAAAAAATTAATATTAAATTTGTTCCGAACAATGTCTTATCACAATTTATCAAGGTAAACTGAGATCAAAGAGAAACTTTCAGTTGCATCATCAACTTCTATGTTTTTTTTGAGATAAATACATGTACAATCTCACAATATCTTGCTCCAAAAAAAAGAAAAAGCAAAAAAAAATCCTATTTTTTTAGAGAATGCAATAGGGAACACACCTATATTTTTTTTGGCCTTATTATAACAATGATTTATATAGTACTATTCACCAGTATGATGGTTCTGTGGCATGAAATGACCACTTCAGATATTTGACATAGAAACATTAATTTCAATTAATGTAGACACGGTTCAGCATGATGCTGGCTATGTATAATTTATGAAGCCACCAAAATATTGTGAGGGTGCTCAATCTTCCATTCCTGTAAAAGGCATGTTGGATAATATTTGGAGGCAACCTCTGGTCTGGCAAGGTGAGCATGAGTGTCAGGCAGTCACAGTTAATTATCTTCCACTTCTCTAGTTTGTTTTTCCCTTTCCCCTTTGTGATTTTATGGGTTGCCTTTTATAACAAGAAAACACCTAATAGATTTGCTTAGCTTAATTGACTGTCAAAGAGTACCTAGGAAATCTGAGTTCTGAACACTGAAATACAAAACTGATGTATTTACTAGATGGTATGACATGGTAATTGTTGAAAGTTAATAAATATTCATCAACATTTAACTTTTTGTGACAGTGAAACTGTTTTATAGAGTTGATGTTGTCAGTAAACAGATGAGCTTTAATCAGTAAAACTGGGTGCATTATCCCTCTATAAATCATCAACTAATTGCGCCTCCACCTCTCCATCTGTGAGAACTCTGGTCATATTTGTTGTCATCATCATCATCAACATCATCACGTCATCATCATCACCACATAATCATCATCATCATCATGTCATCACATCATCATCACCATCACAACAGCAACACATCATCATCATGTCATCATCATCATCACATCATCATCATCATCACCATCATCACATCATCATCATCATTATCTTCATCATCATCAAGACAATGTGTATATATTCCTTAAAGGGACACACATCGGTCTTGAAGTGTTTACCAAGCACTAACAGGGACACACAGCAAGCATTGAAAGTGTGTGTGTAATTCAAAGGTTAATAGTCCCTCCAGCATTACAACCAAGCGAGAATTGGTCATGGTTCGTGGTGCATTGATTGTCAAGGGAGAATCCCCAGGGTAGGCCATTAGGTACATGGTTTGTGGTGCATTGATTGTCAAGGGAGAATCCCCAGGGTTGGCCATTAGGTACATGGTTCATGGTGCATTGATTGTCAAGGGAGAATCACCAGGGTTGGCCATTAGGTACATGGTTGGTGGTGCATTGATTGTCAAGGGAGAATCCCCAGGGTTGGCCATTAGGTACATGGTTCGTGGTGCATTGATTGTCAAGGGAGAATCCCCAGGGTTGGCCATTAGGTACATGGTTCGTGGTGCATTGATTGTCAAGGGAGAATCCCAGGGTTGGCCATTAGGTACAAGGTTTGTGGTGCATTGATTGTCAAGGGAGAATCCCCAGGGTTGGCCATTAAGAACATGGTTCGTGGTGCATTGATTGTCAAGGGAGAATCCCCAGGGTTGGCCATTAGGTACATGGTTTATGGTGCATTGATTGTCAAGGGAGAATCCCAAGGGTTGGCCATAAGGTACATGGTTCGTGGTGCATTGATTGTCAAGGGAGAATCCCCAGGGTTGGCCATTAGGTACATGGTTTGTGGTGCATTGATTGTCAAGGGAGAATCTCCAGGGTTGACCATTAGGTACATGATTCGTGGTGTAATAATTGTCAAGGCAGAACTCAGGGTTGGCCATTAGGTACATGGTTCATGGTGCATCGATTGTCAAGGGAGAATCCCCGGGGTTGGCCATTAGGTACATGGTTCGTGGTGCATTGATTGTATATGGGACCTTGGTTTGAAGTTTCATTCGAAAGACTCGGGTAGTAAAGATAGAAAATACTTTTTAAATAATTTGATAATTAACCCAAATTCAGTCCTGGCTGGGATAGAAGACGCAATCTCCGGGTTATTTAGTCATGATGCTAACCATTACATCATGGCGCCACCTTGTCAGCACCTCGATTAATTCATCTGGAATTCTTTCAACTATTCAAAAAACTATTATTAATGATTTGCAAATATGCAAGTTATGTAGAGAAACTTAACAGGATGCCGCAAGTATAAAAAGAAATCGAGGTGCTACATGCATGATACTAAATATATAGAGAGAGAATAAGTATAAAAACACAACAGGATGCCGCAAGTATAAAAACACGAAAGGATGCCGCAAGTATAAAAACACAACAACATGATGCCACGTGACTATAAAACAGAACAGGATGCCGCGAGTATAAAAACACAACAGGATGCCGCAAGTATAAAAACACAACAGGATGTCGAGAGTAGAAAAACACACCAGGATGTCGTAAGTATAAAAACACAACAGGATGCCGCAAGTATAAAAACACAACAGGATGCCGCAAGTATAAAAACACAACATGATGCCAAGAGTATAAAAACACAACAGGATGCCGTGAGTATAAAAACACAACAGGATACCTTGAGTATAAAAACACAACAGGATATCGTGAGTACAAAAACACAACAGGATACCGTGAGTATAAAAACAACAGGATGCCATGAGTATAAAAACACAACATGATGCCGCAAGTATAAAAACACAACAGGATACCTTGAGTATAAAAAAAACACAGGATGCCGTGAGTATAAAAACACAACAGGATGCCGTGAGTATAAAAACACAACAGGATATCGTGAGTACAAAAACACAACAGGATACCGTGAGTATAAAAACAACAGGATGCCATGAGTATAAAAACACAACAGGATGCCGCAAGTATAAAAACACAACAGGATGCCGCAACTATAAAAACAAAAGGATGCCGCAAGTATAAAAACACAACAACATGATGCCACGTGACTATAAAAAAACAACAGGATGCCGCAAGTATAACAACACAACAGGATGCCGAAGTAAAAACACAACAGTATGCCGTGAGTATAAAAACACAACAGGATGCCGTGAGTATAAAACCCAGCGGGATGCCGTGAGTATAAAAACACAACAGGATGCCGCAATTATAAAACAAAAGGATGCCACGAGTATAAAAACACAATAGGATGCCGCGAGTATAAAACACAAAAGGATGCCACGAGTATAAAAACATAACAGGATGCCATGAGTATAAAAACACAACAGGATGCCGTGAGTATAGAACACAACAGGATGCCGCAAGTATAAAAACACAACAGGATGCTGCAAGTATAAGAAAACAACAGGATGCCGTGAGTATAAAAACACAATAGGATGCCGCGAGTATAAAACACAAAAGGATGCCACGGGTATAAAGCACAATAGGATGCCGTGAGTACAAAAACAGAACAGGATGTCGTGAGTATAAAAACAACACGATGCTGCTAGTATAAAAACAACAGGATGCCATGAGTATAAAAACTCAACAGGATGCCGCGAGCATAAAAACACAACAGGATGCCACAAGTATAAAAACACAACAGGATGCCATGAGTATAAAAACACAACAGGATGCCATGAGTATAAAAACACAACAGGATACCGTGAGTATAAAAACACAACAGGATGCCGTGAGTATAAAAACACAACAGGATGCCATGAGTATAACAACACAACAGGATGCCATGAGTATCAAAACACAACGGTATGCCGCGAGTATAAAAACACAACACGATGCCGCAAATAAAAACACAACGGGATGCCGTGAGTATAAAAACACAACAGGTGCCGCAAGTATAAAAACACAACAGGATGCCGTGAGTATGAAACACAACAGGATGCCGCAAGTATAAAACACAACAGGATGCCGCAAGTATAAAAACACAACAGGATGCCACAAGTATAAAAACACAACAGGATGCCGTGAGTATAAAAACACATCAGGATGCCGCGAGTATAAAAATGCAACAGGATGCCGAGAGTTTGAAAACGCAACAGGATACCATGAGTATAAAAACGCAACAGGATGCCGAGAGGATAAAAATGCAACAGGATGCCGCAAGTATAAAACACAACAGGATGCTGCAAGTATAAAAATGCAACAGGATGCCGCAAGTATAAAAACACAACAGGATGCCGCAAGTATAAAAACACAACAGGATGCCGCAAATACAAAAGCTCAACAGGATGCCATAAGTATAAAAAATGCAACAGGTTGCCGCAAGTATAAAAATGCAACAGGATGCCGCAGGTATAAAATGCAACAGGATGCCGCAAGTATAAAACTGCAACAGGATGCCGTGAGTATAAAAATGCAACAGGATGCCGTGAGTATAAAAATGCAACAGGATGCCGCAAGTATAAAAACACAACAGGATGCCGCAAGTATAAAAACACAACAGGATGCCACAAGTATATAAACACAAAAGGATGCCGCAAGTATAAAAACACAACAGAATGCCGTGAGTATAAAAACACAAAAGTATGCCGCAAATATAAAAACACAACAGGATGCCACAAGTATAAAAACACAACAGGATGCCGCAAGTATAAAAACAAATGGAGAATTATAAGGAGGTGCGCCTATATGCATGATAATAAATATGTTGAGAGGTATTATTTCTTTTTTGCTGTGAATAACAGATTTATATCATGGTGAACTGAGCAAACTTATATGATATGTCGAGGAATGCAAAAGTTCATGCAGAATTTATTTTTATTTTTGATGACTTCATAAAGTTGCTATTTTTAACTCACCATAACTTCTAAAATACTTGACCGATTTCAGTAAACTATGACTCATTTTTCTTACAGGGTATATTTACTTTATATATACATACTATTATTTCGCTGCTAAAATGCAGTATTCCATTGCTTATCATAAAACATATGTATGTCATTAATCATATATAAAAAGACACCAATTTGTCAGCAATATACAAATTGTCATCATAAATTACTGGCTTAAATTGGTCATAATGATAATAGGGCCTGAGAAAGAACAGGTGAAGGTTCCATGATTTATCCAGAGTGCTTTAGTTTGTATGGGTCATTCAAAAGGATCCATAATTTACCCTGCAGTAGGGCACTCAAGTTTGTATGGGTCGTTCAAAAGGTACCACAATTTATACAGCAGTAGGGCACTCAAGTTTGTATGGGTCTTTCAAAAGGTACCACAATTTATACAGCAGTAGGATGCTTTAGTTTGTATGGGTCGTTCAAAAGGTACCACAATTTATACTGCAGTAGGGTGCTTTAGTTTGTATGAGTCGTTCAAAAGGTACCACAATTTATACTGCAGTAGGGTGCTTTAGTTTGTATGAGTTGTTCAAAAGGTACCACAATTTATACTGCAGTAGGGTGCTTTAGTTTGTATGAGTTGTTCAAAAGGTACCACAATTTATACTGCAGTAGGGTGCTTTAGTTTGTATGAGTTGTTCAAAAGGTACCACAATTTATACTGCAGTAGGGTGCTTTAGTTTGTATGAGTTGTTCAAAAGGTACCACAATTTATACTGCAGTAGGGTGCTTTAGTTTGTATGAGTTGTTCAAAAGGTACCACAATTTATACTGCAATAGGGTGCTTTAGTTTGTATGAGTTGTTCAAAAGGTACCACAATTTATACTGCAGTAGGGTGCTTTAGTTTGTATGAGTTGTTCAAAAGGTACCACAATTTATACTGCAGTAGGGTGCTTTAGTTTGTATGAGTTGTTCAAAAGGTACCACAATTTATACTGCAGTAGGGTGCTTTAGTTTGTATGAGTTGTTCAAAAGGTACCACAATTTATACTGCAGTAGGGTGCTTTAGTTTGTATGAGTTGTTCAAAAGGTTTCATGATTTTATATGACAGTTGGTACTATCTTTGAGGGTTTGTATGGACCATTCCAACATTACAGTGTTTTATGCTACAGTTGATACTTAAACTGTGACTGTGTAGGTGCTTTAGGTGCTTTAGGTGCTTTAGGTGCTTTTGTTTGTATGGGTCGTTCAAAAGTTTCCAAGATTTATTCAGCAGTTGGTATTAATTGTGATGCTTTTGTTATATGGGTCGTTCAAAAGGTTCCGTGATTTAAACTGCAGTTGGTACTAACTATGACTGAAAGTGCTTTAGCTTGTATGGGTCGTTCAAAAGATTTTTCCATGATTTATACTGCAGTTGGTACTAACTGTGACTCTGAAGGTGCTTTAGCTTTTATGGGTCGTTCAAAAGGTTTCGTGATAGTATAGTTGGTACTATCCTAGTGAGGGCTTGTATGGACCATTCAAGCAGTCTGTGACACTGTAGTTGGTACCAACTTATTGTCAGTGTACTCTAGTTTAATTGAGCCTTTCAAAGGGTTCCTTGATTGATATAGTGGACTGTAATGTAAAGCTGCTGCATTAAAAATGGGCCCACAAGTTATACTGTAGATGTACAGAGATTGTCTGTAGCTTTTTATGATCTGTTTAAAGTCTGCACGATTTTGAGATTAATTTCTTGATAATGATTTAGTTATATTTAAACACTTACCTGAAGATGAAACACTTCCAGTACACATATTTGCTGCTATTGCTTTTATTGCTTTTGGCAGATATTGTTGAAAGTGTTTCGTGCAGAACCAAGATTCCAGAATGATTTGGTGGTTAGGTAGTAACAATAATATTGTAAGAATTTTTTTTGGCGGGGCGAGTAATGAGGGAGGGTGCTTCTACTGTCTTTTTCTACGTTCATCATTCATCGTCACCTAATCTGTCTTTCTATATAGCCTGCCATCGATCAGGAGTAAATAAACCGTCTTTCTAGCTGTCGTCTTTACACTTTCTAGTCTGCGAATACGAACACCTAAACCGTCTTTCTAGCTTGCCATCGTTATACTTTCTAATCTGCCATAGTCATCATGAGCGCCTAAACCTAGCCTGCCATCAATCTGAAGCCCCAAAACTGTCTTTCTGCTGAAAGATTTTGCTGCATTCATCAATTTATGATGATATAAACATGACCAGAAAAGGAATGAAATTAATATAGATGTCGTTGAGGGAACCTGCCTGGTCATTCATCATTCTGTAATGATACCTATGTAATTATGTTGTCTTCATGTGGACATGAGCCTGTGATTTACTGTGTCTCCATGACCTCTGCTATGCTATGAAATATAAGTGATAAGCAATCTGTTTTAATGTGTCACTAGCTTCTTCATCAACCGGTTAAGTAGATGTATTAATATGTCACAGAATCTGGATTCTTCATCAATGGGTTAAGTAGGTGTATAACTACCATGTCATCAACTACTCCTTCATCAACTGAATTCTTTTTCAACTGATTTTAGTAGGTGTATTAACAAGTATATTATCCTCAACTCCTTCATTAACCGGATTTTTCATCAACCATTTTAGTAGGTATATGATTTATTTAACCACGTCACTGACTTCTTCTTCAATCAGAATCTTCATCAACCGGTTAAGTATGTGTAATAATATGTATGTCACCGACTCCTTCATCGACCGGATTCTTCATCAGCCGGTTGGGTAGGTGTATTAATGTTTGTCACCAACTCCTTCATCAACCTGATTCTTGATCAACCGGATAAGCAGGTGTATAATTTAAATTACCACATCACCGACTCCTTCATCAACCATTTAAATAGGTATATGATCTAAAATAACCTTTCCAGCAGGTGGATTCAATATGTCCAGCATTCCAGGTGTGCAACCATGTCAAGCTTGGTATTTAATGACCGAAGTAAATTAATTGGTCAGAATTTAAAAAAAGAACAGTTAACCCTTAACCCGCTAAGCATGACTATAATAGTCCAATGCGTCCATTGTAACCCCAGATCAGCCTGCGAGTAACTCTTTGTCACATAAATAGAATGGTCTACATATGGGCTAGAACCTTCTCACCTGCAGAACTTCAGAGGTGATGCAAATTCAGTTGTGAACACACCTCTAGTAACAGACTGCCTGCTTTAAGAGACCACAGTTTCAGTTTGACTTGTACATGTATTGTTTTAAAGGGACAGGCAGCAATCTTGATTGCGGCATCCCGTTTGTTGTCTACATAACTTGCAAGAACAGTATATAGCAGATTGTTTTTGAATATTATTGACTGTTAATAATATTCCACCAATAATATATTTAAACCTGGTAGAATAAGAAGAATTGATTGAATTGGATTTTATAGTCGCACCAACAGCTAAGGTCTTACGGCGACTTTGCAGCTTCCATTGGTGGAGGAAGACCCCAGGTGCCCCTCCGGGCAATTTTTGTGCACGGGCGGGCACCTGGGTAGAACCACCGACGTCCGCAAGCCAGCTGGATAGCTTCCTCACATAAAGATTCCTAGGCCCCTGAGGGATCGAACCTACAGCGGTGAGGGGCAGGTGATTTCAAGCCAGAGACGTTAACCACTCGGCCACGGACGCCCCAGAATAAGAAGAAAAGACCAGAATAAGAAGAAAAGATGGGAACTGCAAGCAGGTTTAAGTCAATAGTCAAAATGATACTGGATTCATTAAAAGAGGCATATTTAAATGCTTGATAAAAACTTCAAGATAGCAGTGTGTCCCATTAACTCAAATACACTTATATTAGAAACCAGTGCTAATAGAAACCATTTTGTTCTTCCCTTAGTGGGTCTGACTAGATTCATTTATAATTACTGTTCAGCTTTAAACCAGCTATATAAACAGTGAAACTTGTGTAACAATTCATTTTATTATACATCTGTGTCAAATTAATTGTTCTGAATGTAATTAATTAAGTCGTTGATGACATAATTAGATGTCAATCATAAGGTGCTCCTTCAAAATTATGTAACTAAATGATAAATTGATGATAAATGACAAATTCAGTACATCTATTAGAATTTGTATTGACCTTGAGGACATTTTAGGGTAATAGGTTTATTATGGTATTATTAGTTTTGTTATGAGATTGTTATGGAAGCTTGTATTCTTGAGTGGGTAAGACCTGCAGGATCAAGAGGCTTTACTTTAACCCTTAACCCACTAAGGCTTTATTATTTATTTTTTAACCCTTAACCCGCTAAACACGACTATAATAGCCTTTGTGTCCATTGTAATCCCAGATCAGCCTGCGAGGGTTTACAATGTCCGCTGCTGATCGGTCACTTTCCCCAAAACACCGCTTTGTCACATAGATTGAATGGTCTTTAATTCAAAGAAAGAACAGTCCATTATATATATGTAGCGGGTTAAGGGTCAAGTATTCTTAGAATAAATACACAAACAAATAAATGAATGAGGTATATAGAGGATCTTAAAGGTGTCCCCATTTCATATAAGATTTATGAAACGAGTTAAGAATTATTTTTAATTTTAGCAACCCTTTCTTGATATTTCTACTCCGTGGAAAAATTAATAAAAAAATAATACATGTCTCAATTCAAAGAAAGAACAGTCCATTATATATATGTAGGGGGTTAAGGGTTAAACATAAGAAATTCAAGGTTGCCAAACTCATCAAAGTAAAATCTCAAAATGCCAACAGAGGGTCTTCCATGAGTGCCTGTTAAATATTAAATTTATTAAACGAGTTGAATAAAATGACATGGTGCGAGGCTGTGCTGAGCATCATATTAGTTTTATCCAATAAGGTTAATAAATTCTGTATTAAATACGCATGAATGTGAGATTCTGTTTATCATATAACTCCAAAAAAGCCTCATACGGAACTTTTTTTATTGTAGTTCCCTCGTAGCTTTATATATAACGTTGTAGGTTGATGACGTCGCATGTTTACTCGGTCTTTTCCATACGCCACTGAACAACGAAACTATGTCGTCATATTTTAAACGGTTATGGAAATCAAAGAGGCAATTCTGAAGCACACCGAGCTGAACGGAAAGACCAAACGATTATTCGACCTTCATTTGCACATTTATTTCACCGAGCTGAACGGAAAGACCAAACGATGATTCGACCTTCATTTGCACATTTATTTCACCGAGCTGAACTGAAAGGACCAAACGATGATTCGACCATCATTTGCATATTTATTTCACAAGTATAATACGATAAATACATCATGGCTTTTTTACACTCCCACACTATTATTATTATTGTTATGTGATAAATTGACAGGATTGTCTTGTCAGATGGTACATCTCAGGAGTGATGTATGTATATGAAGAGGAATTGTTGGAGTCATTTGAGACCTTTTCGTCTCAATTTTTGTTCGATATTTGCTACCATTCTGCCAGTAATACAGAAAGTATGTAAAGGTGTTGTGGTTTTGACAATACCTATTGACTAGCAAGTGATTTATTTGATCAAGAAATGAAACTATTGTCGAATATGACCTAGTATTACAAGGGGGCGTGTCAGTTTGGCTTGAAATGTAAATACTTTAGTGTATAGCACATAATTTCTGTATTTTGTGCCAGTATTATGCAGTTATTATCAAAATCTCTTTGAATGATTGAGTGTATTAGCCGGCATAGAATGTATAGAAGGACACTTTTAGGTTTTGGGTATATTATTAACCTTTATCTTTTTATCAAGAGGTATTATCAAGTTTTATGAGAGAAATATAGTATTTCCCCTAATTGTAGCGCCCGGGCGCAGTGCAAGATGCAATGGGGGCAATCTTATTATTATTTTTATTACGGTTTTTGCCAGATTGAATACCCCAAACACAGAGCCTAAAATGTCATTCATTCTAAATCTTAAAATCTTTTGAAGAAATTTTGGATTTTTTGATTTTCTGTGAATGACTTCTGAAAAAAAGGTGGGAGTGCTTCTATTAGGGGAGGTTCTATTATTAGGGGAGGTGCGGTATTGAATAATGTTTGGCAATTTGAAGAATAATACCGTCTGCTGGATATGACAGATTAATAAGACTTGTATAATATTTAGTGGCTAAAGATTGGATAATTTGGGTCAAGTATATAGATGTAAACCCAGATCAGCCTTTCTGTAATTGGAAAAGTATTTAATTGTACATTATATAAAACAGGTCAAAATAGCTTAGAAGAAGCCATTCTTTGATTTTTAAGCATCTCTTGTTAAAGCTGCTGATTTAGTATTCTGTATATTTATATATTTCTTATACAGTCAAACCTGGTCATACGACCACCTGTTTTAAGTGCCCACCTGCTGTAAGCGACCACTTTGATGTCCTCCTGACGATCTTTTCTATTAATTTATACTGCAAGTTGGACCACCTGTCTAACGCGATCAACGACCGCATAATTCCATGCCAAGAGACCGTTTTTATGATCAATAAGCGACCACCATTTTTTCTTCTTCAGATAATCAAAATCTGCAAACCCCGAATTTAACTATAATAACCTAATTAGTCTATTCTAATAATTCCCCTGCAGGCGATGTCGAGTATAAGTGCCGTTTAATAAGTTGATAACACTCGTATTTGGAAAACGAAACAAAATATCGGTATAATTTCTTTCTTTTGACAAAGTTTACGTCAATTTCCACTTTACCGTAAATATTTAGTTTAAAAAAAGCCGAACTTGTTTATCACGTGACTGTTTGCTTATAAATTTGACCTCTCGATCATCACTTTGGGGAAAGTTCATCGGCAGACCAATTAATGATTATAATTTATATAATCAAAGGATTAGCAGTACGCTTTTGAAGTGTTTAATGATGTCGGTAATTAAACAGTTTGGATATGACTTGAGATGTGGAAAATAAATGTTTGTTACAGCGCGTGGATATGACTTTGAGATGTTTGTTACAGCGCGAATGGTCGTATCGTCTGGAATGTCACATAACGTTACCTAATAAACGCCAAGGTATCTTGCTTCCTCGCCTAATAAAGCAAAAGCCACTGGCCTATTGAAGTAAATTCATTCGTCCTGTATCCAGTCGAAAAGTTCTGTCCTTCAGATTTACCTTTAAAACTGAACATATTTATACATTTTATACAAAAATGATGAGATATAATCATGATTTGTATAACACTCCTGGTGTCCCCTTAGTTTTCCTATAACTTGCATTTGTTCAATCATTAAAAGGGACACACGGCAATCTTGATTTTTTTAAAACTCACGGCATCCCGTTAGTTTTTCTGTATATAAACTAACATTGTTCAATCATTAATATTAATTATAAGAATAGTAAAAAGCAAACTGTATTTGCATATTATTCAGTTTTGATTGCACCAATAATATATTAAAACTTATAGTAGAATAAGACGAAAAAAGAATACTTAACATTTTATTTATTTAAACGTAACCATGTTAAAAGTAAACATGATCCTTTATATATAAATCGTGACACTCATTTCAAACACTTCAAGATTGTCGTGTCTCCCTTTAATATTAGTTATTAGACAAGTTCAAAACAAATTGTTTTTACATATTACTAACTGTCGTAAATATTGCACCAATAATATATTTGAACATTTGGTAGAATAAGGAAGAAAATTGAAATCGAAATTTTTTATTTAATTACATGCAAGCAGTTTTAAAGTCAGAATGATACGGGATTAATAAATGGAGGTGTTAATTTAAATGCTTGATATAAAACTCAAGATTGTGTCCTTTTAAAGGCTGAGCCATTGGATAGCCCTCTCAAATCCTGTAAACCCTCTCAAATCCTATATGACTTTAAATCCTGTATGACCCTCTTAAATCCAACCAATCCATCTCTCTTTTATTCAGTTGTATACAAACAATGACTTGTGTAGGAGATCAGTACTGTTTGATGAATATTAATGACTTGGTATATTGGTACTCCAGTTGCCAGCCAGTGTGACTCTTGCCAATACTTCACAGTCGTGTCCCCCACTTGGCTTCTGTGGGTTTTGTCTGGTAAAAGTCATGGGATTAAAGTAAATTAACATTGGCTGTCTGAGGTGAATATTGATGACCTATCTATAGGTATTGACTAACAGTCAGCATAGCATTCAGATGCAATTTGGTATCATTTCTATATAAAACGGGTATTTTTTTATATATTTTTTGAAGTTATCTAAGAGAAACAACTCTTGTTTTGCACCAAGAATAAAAGCTTTTACAGGATTAGAAGGGTTACTTCCCTTGAATAATAATCTAGCAGCAGTATACATATTTGGGTGTTTCAGATTTGATTTTAAAATCTTCTGAACCTCTTGAAGGGTTACAGGTTGATTTTGTCTGTGTGTGAACCTAATCATGATTAGGGATTTGCTGAAGTGCAGTCATGATTAGGGCTTTGGTGACTTGCCTTGCGAGATATTACATTGAGTTTTTGCTATTTTCAGAATTGATAGCACAAGCCCCGGTGTTCAATCACTCGGACATTCTTGGATACCCACAGCTCACGCTAGACGAGGACAATGAGCAGCTACTGGTCGGGGCTCGCGACAGTCTGTTCCGTCTATCATTGGATAACCTAAATGTCCTCGAGCATGCTGCGGTTCCGGCGACACTCGATAAAACCACAAAATGTACAAACAGGGGAAGATCTGAGGTACATTATTGATTTACCTTTCTCTTTAAAAAAAATAAAAAATAAAAGAAGCTTCAGAGTTAATATTTTATTATGTTTCCCCCACTATCTGTTTTGTGTGTGTTTTTTTTCAGCTTTATAGGGTCAGAGGAACTCCTATAGTGAACTAAAAACACACAGTCATGCACTTTCAACGATGTTTGTGGTGTTGTGTCGATTTTTTACGATAATTTAGCTCAGCAGATCGATCTATGTTTATTATACTTAGTTGCAATGATAAAACTGCACCTTTATCGATGGTAGTGACACAATAAAACATTTATGTCGTCTTCTCTGTATGTCACACAATTTGTCCGGACTAGTTCTCCTGAACCCCCTGTGCATATTGTCGCCGAGTTCCGGTTGAATGATTTTGGTGGAGTTATGGCTCTTTAAATATTTTAATACACAAACTTTGTTCGGATCAGTTCTCCTTAACCCCTGGCCAGATTTCAGCGAAACTTTGCAGGGATGATCAGTACCAAGTCTAGTTCTGCATATCATCTGGTTGATTTTTGGCAGAGTTATGGCCCTTCAATGGTTTTAGTACACAGACTTTGTCCGGATTAGTTCTCTTTAACCCCTTGCCGGATTTCAACAAAACTTTGCAGAGATGATCAGTACCACGCCTTGTGTATATCATCGCCGTGTCAGTTCTCCTGATCCCCTGGCCAGATTTCAAAGAAACTTGGCAGGGATGGTCTGTACCAAGTCTAGTTGCGTATATCTTTGCTGTGTTCCAGTTAAATAATTTTTGGCAGAGTTATGGCCCTTTAAAGGTTTTAATTTCAACGAAACTTGGCAAGGTTTAGTACCAAGCCTATTATTTTTGTGTTCCACGTGAATGATATATTTCAGATTTATGGCCTTTTCCGCAGTGGGGGAGACATCAGTTTTTACTAAAAACATCCTCTAGTTTTAAATTGATTTAATAAGGAAATGAATAATTGTAATTTAGATTAATTAAAAGATTAAAAGTTCAATATGTATTAAGGAACATTGAGCAAATTAATCTGTATTTCCTTCTTTATGAAGCTAAGCTTTCTTCCAGAAGAATAAAATTCTTGATTTTGCCAATGTTTTGTAGCGATCAGCGATAGAAAATATTCTGGCTGGAAAAAAAATGTTTACAATTTTTTTTTGTGCACTTTTTAGATTGAACAATGTCACCAGTTTATTGTGAAATGATTTGCTATTATTTGACTTGAATATGATTCTGTTAAGAATTTTAATTAAAATGCCAGCATGCACCAGAATTGTTAGTTTTGTTATATTTGGGTCTGTTACCTACATTGAGTTCTTTAGTAAGTAATATATTCTGGTTTATATTACCTTCTGCTTTGAGTAAAGTTTTAATGTGCCTTTTATAAATTCAATAAGAAGTATCTTCTATTAGACATTCCAGTTTTAGAATATTCCAAAATTGGAGCCATTTTAGATCCCTTTTGGGACAAGCTGTATTTGTATGTCATCACATATCTGAGTCCGTGTTTGAAAAATGTATGCCTCTATCTCAGGAAACCTGCCACAACTACATTCGAGTGTTGCTGTTACACAACTACACGGCACGCTACCCCGATAGTGCCCTCGACATGGATCGTGCCGTATTTGTGTGCGGGACTGAAGCCTTCGCTCCTAACTGTACTTGGCGATCAGTAAGTATAGATACAGCACATCTGACCTTGACCTTCTTTTTTTTTAGTTCATCGTGACATAACATATCCTTGTTAGAATGTAATAATAAAATGCAAACATTTGTATTTTGCATTTCAATTATTTTCATAAATCTAACATTTATGCCGATTTTAAAATTTATTTTCACTGACATTCGCGATATTGTTTTGTTGTAAACAATTAGATATGTTAAGGAATTATTCTTTTTTTTAGAGATTTTGAAATATGTGAGACTTCAAAATGTAGACAAACAGGTTAACGAAAGTGTATTTTATAAATTGAAACGGTTCATTTAATAATCAAATTATTACACTTTAATCTCCTGTTAACTTTTCTGTAAATTCCCACTTTCTGTAGTCGAAAGTTTAATTTGAGTTTTATTTGGGTATGCAATTTAATTAGACGATGACAAGAATCCATTTTTACTTGGGGAGAAACCTCAGTAGCTCAGTGGAGCCTTGTTACACCTCACTTTTAATTCAATTCCCGTTTTTGCTACGGGAGCGGGAAAACCATGGCTACTGGATTTGTCAATTTAAAATTCAGAAAATAAATGACAGTTTTCCATTCTGTATGAATTATGTTCTTATTTCCGTGTGTATCTCCTTTTCAGGCCAACAACCTGTCGCATGTTATCGAGTACACCGATGATGGGATAGGCAGATGTCCCTTCAACCCCTTCCAGAACTCCACGGCCATCATCACCACCAACGGCGACTTCTACAGTGCCACAATGTTGTCCCCGGGGGACAGGGATCCTGCCATTTATAGAACCAAAGGCCCGAAGACGGCAGAACTCCGCACTGTGCAATCCAATTCAAAATGGCTAAACGGTACTTGTCAGTTAAATAAATAAAATAAAAACTTAGAATAGTATGATTATTTTTTATTAAGTATGCGAAACATAATTTTTTAGCTAGCAATAATTGATATTTTTTTATGAAATTTAAAATTATTCATTGTAAAAGTTACTGACAAAAAATTGATGGGATCGTATATCTAAATACGATTCTGATATTGTGTTGAACTCTACCATTTATGACAATTTTGATGTTAAAAATGTTTTTATTTCAGAACCTGATTTTATTTCTGCGTATGAAATTGGGGACTTCGTATATTTCTTCTTTAGAGAAGTTGCTGTAGAATTCATCAACTGTGGAAAGGTAAGGGAGCCGAGTTCGTCTATAAATAATTTGAGAAGTTAGCAAAGCTTGACAATAATTCTTTAGTTGTAAATTTGTGGTAGTGAAATATTATTCACTGTTTTTAGCTTGTCTGGTTTTTTTTGACAAAAATATTATGAGGTATTGTCACCACTTCATTGACATCGTCGTCTGTGTCCCCTGGTTAAATTTTGTGTGTAAGCTTGTATCTTGGAAACTACTGCACAAAAATGGATTGTCACTTCACACGTCTTTGGCGTCATTAGACATTATATAGCAGACGAGACAGGTGGTGCCTCTTGTATAATAATATATTAAATTTTCTTTTATGTTACAAAAGCAAAAAGATGTCCGAGTTGATTGTTTAACTGCCTTGTGTTAACATGATGGTTATAGTCCCTCCCTACTCTAATGACGGTCACATACCAAGTGTTCCAGACAATTTATTCACTTCTTTTTCATATTTTTTCCCCCAGCGTATTTATTCTAGAGTAGCCAGATTATGCAAGACAGATGAGGGCGGGATGTTCTTCGATAAAACCTGGACGACCTACTTCAAGTCCAGGTTGAATTGTTCCTTACCGGGAGAGTACCCGTTCTACTACGATGAACTACAGAGTACATATTACCTGGATGACGGCAATGAAAAATATCTCTACGCTGTATTTACAACTCCCATGTAAGTATACTTTAAATATTATTTCAGAAACAAAAGGCTCGTAACTCAAAAAGAAATTTGGCGCAAAGTAGTTGGATCAAAACTGACCTAGGTTTACTCTCTATAAAGGGTCCACAAAATTCGAAGATATTGACCAGTTTAAAATTTTTAATTGGAAATGCTGATCCAACTTGTACTCTATCATTGGTAACATCTTATGCCCACCACACAAATACAGCCTGTGCATATGAAATTTCTAAAACGAGTGATGGTGGTCAAAAAACAGTTTTTCCAGATATTTAAGAATCCCTTGAATATATTATGTACTGAAAACCTAATCAGAATCTATGAAAACTAATTATTTTAAATCATTGAAAACATGGATCTTTTTTTCTTTTTTTTAAACAAGATAGAAAAAACAACACTACTGCACAGAATTGTCTGAATTTGAAAACATAAAAGCAACTGGTTAAATGTATATTTACAGGAACAGCATATCTGGCTCTGCGGTTTGTGTGTATAATCTGACGGCTTTCAACGATTCCTTCACGGGGCCGTACAAGTACCAGGAGAACCCAAGATCTGCGTGGGAGAGGCATGATAATCCTACACCTTTGACGAAGGTAACTATAAAAAAAAAATTTATAATAAAACTTTGATATTTTTTTATCTGAAATTAACATAGTTCCCCACCTCCACTCCTTCACCTAAACCTCACAAAGAGATTTAGAAATATGACAGTGAAAGGAGTGCAGGACAGAAACATGGTGAACGAAACCAGAACCCAAAACATTACATCAACAAAATTCAATTTTCTATTCAATCTTGAATTTAATCAAGAGATTCAAAGTGGAGTTTCAAAGTGTATAACTATTTTCAGACTTCAGTTTCTATTCATGTAAGGGCTGTTCCATTAAAATGTACCTGGGACCCCACGAAGGCAACTTAATAAACATCTATAGGTGAACCTTATTTTCTGAAATTTGGTTTTAACTCAATTATGTATCTATAGATAGGGTGTTCAATTTCAAAAGTGCCTTCCTGGGGTCCCATTTATGTTTTAATGGAATACCCCTAATATGTTGCATTGTTTCTAGAGATCTGTGTTTACTCTTTCGTATAGTGTCCAGAGAAGAAGGAAACCAGCAAGCGTTCTAATGAAGAGATTATCAAGGAGAGTATGATCGACACCAAGTACCAGCTGATGGACAACGCGGTGCAGCCTACGGCACAGGTGCCCATGCTACATGCACAAAATGAAAGGTTACCATGGAGTTGAATATTTAATTACTGAATGTCTGATTTGAATAGATTGAAATTACTGTGTAGTTAAAATGAAAAATATAGCAACTCTGATGCACAGAATGAAACTTCTAAAACTGGTAGTACTCACACACTGTGTTTCCATTTGCTGGTTCCACTCACTGCTTTCACTTACTGGTACCAGTTGCCATGAGTTGTTCTCACTAATTGGTATCACTAGCTGGTAAACTGCATGAACATGCTGGTAGCATACACTTGCTGGTTTTATTTCTAGTACCACTTGCTAGTCTGAATAGCTAGTACCACTTGCTGGTATCAATAGCTGATACCACTCACTGGTGTCAATAGTTGGTACCACTCATTGGTATCAATGGCTGGTATCACTCACTGGTATCAATAGCTGATACCACTCACTGGTATCAATAGCTGGAACCACTCATTGGTATCAATAGCTGGTACCACTCACAGGTGTGAATAGCTGGTACCACTCACTGGTATCAGTGGCTGGTACCACTCACTCACATCAATAGCCGGTGCCACTTGCTGGTATCAATAGTTGGTACCATTCACTGGTATCAATAGCTGGTACCACTCACTGGTATAAGTAGTTGGTACCACTCACTGGTGTCAATAGCTGGTACCACTCACTGGTATCAATGACTGGTACCACTCAATGGCATCAATAGCTGGTACCACTCACTGCTATCTATAGCTGTACCACTCACTGGCATCAATAGATGGTACTACTCACTGATCTAAAAAGCCGGTGCCACTCTCTGGTATTAATAGCTGGTACCACTCACTGGTGTCAGTAGCTGGTACCACTCACTGTTATCAATAGCTGGTATTAATAGATGGTACCACTCACTGTTACCAATAGCTAGTACCACTCATTGGTATCAATAGCTGGTACCACTCACATGTGTGAATAGCTGGTATCAATGGCTGGTACCACTCACTCACATCAATAGCCGGTGCCACTTACTGGTATCAATAGTTGGTACCACTCACTGGTATCAGTAGTTGGTACCACTCACTGGTGTCAATAGCTGGTACCACTCACTGGTATCAATGACTGGTACCACTCACTGGCATCAATAGCTGGTACCACTCACTGCTATCTATAGCTGTACCACTCACTGGCATCGTTAGCTGGTACCACTCACTGATCTAAAAAGCCGGTACAACTCTCTGGTATTAATAGCTGGTACCACTCACTGGTGTCAGTAGCTGGTACCACTCACTGTTATCAATAGCTGGTATTAATAGATGGTACCACTCACTGTTACCAATAGCTAGTACCACTCACTGGCATCAATTGCTGGTACCACTCACAGGTGTCAATAGCTGGTACTACTCACTGGCATCAATTGCTGGTACCACTCACTGGTGTCAATAGCTGGTACTACTCACTGGTGTCAATAGCTGGTACCACTCACTGGTATTAATAGCGGTTACCACTCACTGTTACCAATAGCTGGTACCACTGGCTGGATGCTATTTGACTGATATGCACTAAGGTTCACGAGCCCACTACAACAATAATCAGATGGAGACTATCTGGGAAGTCAGTCCCTGAATCTGTTGTGCATGTAAACCAGCAGACTAGTCTTTTTAATAGATAAACGTTGTTACCCTTATTTTGAGCTATAATTCTGATGTTTCATTATCTCCATTTTCAGATGGACTCATGTAGTTGTGGATAACGTAAAAGGAAAAAAGGGCGTTTTTAAAGTTGTGTTTGTAGCAACAGCAGATGGAAAAATACGCAAAATGACACAACTTCCCACCACCAATGAAACTTGTCTCATCGAGGAGATCAAAATAGTGCCGAACGGGGAACACAAACCTGTAAAAACAATGAAAATATCATCTAAAGAGGTAAGAATGGAATTTCTTATTCATTACTGCAAACAATTGTAATGTCAAGATACTTGTGCCTGTTTGACATCATGCAGATTTTACTGTTTTTGTGGGCCTTAAAACCCTACTGACTCGCTTAACACTCTCGCTGCCAAATTTCAAATGTCGTGTGCTAAACTTTGAATTCAAACCTTCTGGTGGTGATGTTTTATATATAAAGTGTTATAGAAAACATTGGCATAGCTACTATTAGGCCATATAGGCCCGGGCCTGCACATCAATTTCAAAAATGAAAAATATGAAAAGTCCAAAAATGCAATAAAACTGAAGCCGGAGTGGGGTGAGGTGATTAAAGGGTAAACATTTTTTTCTTAAAAAGCCATAAAGTTTTCTGTCAAATATACACCAAAAAGCACCATTGCATAGCTTAAGTTAAAAAAAAATCCACCTGGGGAGCCCTACTAGTTTGTCGGGCCTACACATGTATTTCAGGTCAGCTACACCCCTGATGGAAAATATTCTTATTGAGTAGCCAACAGTGTAAAACCCGATAAGCCTGCACATGATGTTTAGGTTGATCAGGGCTTACACTGGTGATACAAAGCAGTCTTTGACTGTGGCAGCGAAAGGGCTAATCTAAATTTTGTAAAAATAATTATTCTAAAATATTCTTTGAATAGTCAAGCATACTGTTCTCCAACCAGCTCGTGTTATAATGTCTTCTAATAGTGTGAAGGTCTTCTGCATTTGACTGTAAATCATTAATTTGAAGTCGAAGAATGAAAGTAGTGCTCTCAAAGCTGCTACACATAGTTTGTATGAATTGTCTCTCCTTACATTGCAGATGGCTATTTACATATCCACAAATAAAAATATCTTGAAAATCCCTGTGCAGAGGTGTTCTAGATTCACCAACAGCGAGTGAGTATAGATGTGCATTTTATTAATCTTATACATCACCAACCAACTTTCCACATTTCAAGCTTTTCTTGTTGCGACTATCAAACTTGTTGTTTGGGTGTTTTGTTTTAGCAAGTTTACAAAGGAACAGATTTAAACAATTTGGTTAAACTTAATGTTTCCTCACTTTTAAACTGACTTTCTAGAAATTCTTGGCTGAAATTTACCAAACAAATTGTTTTAACTAGAACATAAGCTCTAAATTAGTTAAACTATTATTGTTTTTTAATTGAAAAATATACAAGATAAGGAACACTTCAGTCACAGAAGATATGTGTGGTTCTCAGGGGCAGTGAAATGGGCAAGAATTGGGGCCAGTGCTCACGAAATACTATAGCCCCAAGCCCGGGGCCTGTCAAAATCTGGTTGAGGCTTGTCCTTTCTAGTTATATTTTACTATATAATTAATTCAGGGCCTGTCAAAAATGTTTTCCGTGAGCACCAAGTCTGCCTTACACTTTCACGTTAGTAGGAAGAGACTGATAGGCGTTAGGCGTCATGTTTTTATCTCGATGTAAATAAGACTTGGAGCCAGAAAGTACATATCCATGTAGGATGCCATATAACCTATATTATTAAAGATGGGTTTAGCACAATACAAGGCAATGTTTACAGTTTATGTTTATTGGAATATATTGGCCACGGCTTCAACAAAATAAAATATAAAACATATTCATGTACTTTATGAACCCTGGGTACAGCAGTTCACAAAGACAAATGTACCTAATATAGAAGATAAAATGTGTAGTTAATTAAACATATGTATGTACTTTATGAACCCTGGGTACAGCAGTTCACAAAGACAAATGTACCTAATTGAAAGCTCTTGCATTGAAAATGTCAAAATTCTTATTAACTACACAATAAGTAATTGCTGTGACCGCGAAAACTGCCGCCACCGTGTGGAGATCCCGAACGTGGACTGCTGTAAACTCTGTTGAAGCCGCGACAGAAGAACCCGACTGAAACCGATGAAATCCCATGCTCTGAAAATAAAAAATAAAAAAAACGAAAACACTGTTTTCAATAACAGGAGAGGGTGGGTGGGTTTATGTTGCGAATACAGATAAAATAAATGTTTTGTACCGAATGAATTACTGAACCTTTGTTCAATCCAACTGTGTAGACAAAAAGGAATTTGATAATTAAAGTTGCCGGTGTCTATGTATAAAATGCACCGGCAGAATTTATACACTAAATTTATTTTATATTCCACTTGAATAACAGTAATTTGTCCTTCAACGCACAAATTCCATTATGTTGCATTGCTGTAAAACTCAATTCAATTTATTTACAAGAAAGCTATTTAAAAGGTGGGGATTAAAAAAACTAATTTCTTAGTATATTATATCCATGATGTAAACATGTAGTTGATATTTCATTATAATTTCAGTTTATGTATAAATGCCATGGACCCATACTGTGGTTGGAATGAGGTTGAGCGTGCATGTACCCCGGCACCTTCCGGTCAACCCGAGGTCCACTTCTGGACACAGAGTATTACCTCATGTCCCTTCATACCCCACCCAGGTTAGTAGAAATGTCTGCTGTAAGCTTATACACAGGCCTAATAACAAATTGATTGATATGTCTGTGGCTTAAAATATACCCGTTTGTTCACCTATTATAATGAATCAATATTAGAGTTTCAAACATGTTTGTTTAAAAAGCTCTAAGCTAGAGTATTTTGTCAATACCAAATGCACATGCAAGCTCTGTTTCCCCTCTTTCACAAAGTGAAGTGTGGCCTATATAGGAATCAGGTTGTCCATCCCGTTGCGTTGCGTAACACATTTTTGTCCCATCCCGTCATGTGACTCATTTTTGTTGCGTCGCGTAACACATTTTTATTACTTGCGTTCCTCAAACAGTTTTTAATGGGTTGTTCCCAAACTTCATATACACAACTGATGACCTTATGGCCCTCTACATCATCCATTGTTGATTGCCTAATTTATTACAGAATTATGGCCCTTTGTTTGGCTTAGAATTTAAGCTGGGGTATTCTTCCCCTTCAGTGCTAGTTCTAGTTTAAATTAGGGTACCTGAAGTAATACAGTTAAAGGTACATTCGGCAATCTCGAATTGTATTCAACCATTAAAGTAAACACCTCGATTTATAAATCCTGCCTGATTTTGACATTCAATCTGGTTGCATATAATTAAATAAAATAGAGATTTCAATTAAAAAAATTGAGATTTCAATTTTCTTTCATATTCTGCCATATTTGTGCATTATTATTAAAAGTTAGTAATATGTAAAAAATATTTTGCTTTGAACTATTCAAATAATTAATATTAATGATTGCAAATATGCAAGTTATTTTGAAAACTAATGGGACGCCGCGAGTTTTCAACAAATCAACTTGTGTCCCTTTAAAAAAATATGTCTCCCGCAATCCCAGCTTTACGCTAAGATACCTGAAGAAATAATTTATTAACATGTGGTTGTCTGGTGATGAGGTTACATTAAATTATGATTTGATAACCATGCATTAATCTGTTATTTTATTACAATAATGAATAAACTCTCCAAATGTACCGTAATGGTACATCATAGGGCTTTTTTACCTTAGTCAACAGAGGCATGTAAAAGGCCTCTTCCCAACTGAAAACTTGACTGTTTTTTTCCTCAACTGTGGCAAAAGTTTTTCCCAATCAGAAAGCATCAGTGTCTCAGAATTTGAGAAAAAGCATGAATGCTGCAGTGTGATTTTGTCTGTCTGTTAAGTCAGTTCTGACTGAAAAGTTAGTAATTATAATAAATAATGGATGAAAATATAAATATAGCATAGTATTGTCATATTTACTGAATTGATGAAATCTTACAGCTTTCCTAAAATAAGAATTAAGGAAGTTTTTTTCACCCAAAGTGACCAGGCCTGGGCCTCTTTCCTTTATGGAAAAAAGCCCTGCACCATGCGACTATAAACTAGACACTCATGTACTTATCGCTGTGCCTACAGAATAAAGCGAGGCTGCTGATATACAGTGTGGTTGGTTTCTGGCTTGTTTCTAAGGAGGCTAGCATGTGGTTGGTTTCTGGCTTGTTTGTAAGGAGGCTAGCCCATATATTGTACTTGATAACATTTTCATTTCAGTTCCTTCACAGGCTATCCATTCATTTTCAAACGAAGCTTGTTTTGTTATTGATTTTGTTACTCTAAAAATGTCTGTCAAGCTATAATAGACATGTTTTTGTTTTCAAAGTGAATGGTGATTGGGCGGCATGGTCAGACTGGGCCACATGTTCCCAGGTGGGTGGTGACCTTGCCATGGGTGACTGTAAATGTAGGTCAAGGTCATGTGACAACCCAAAGCCATATTACGGAGGTCAGCCATGTGTAGGCTCTATGGTGGAGGTGGCAAACTGTACAGGTCAGTAAGATCATTTAATTACACTAATTTAACGAATTTAGATTTTTTTTAAAATAATTCTGTAGCATTCTTTTCTTGGTGTAAGAGCAACATGTTAGTAGGCAGGAATACCTTGCGGCTCCAGTAAGTAAATTGTGATGATATCAAGGGTGAGTTTTTCAACAACAAATTACAGTCAAACCTGTCTTAGAAGACCACTAAAAATAGATGAGTAAATTTGGTCTCTTAACACAGGTGATCTATTAATACAGGTGATCTCTTAATACAGGTGATCTCTTAACATAGGTGATCTCTTAATACAGGTGATCTCTTAACACAGGTGATCTCTTAATACAGGTGCATTTAATATAAAACAATACAATAGGGGACTGAAATGGTGGTCTCCCAAAGCAGGTGGTCTCATAATAAAGGTTGTCTCTTGAGCATTTTTGACCTTGACACTTGGCAATAATGGCGCTGTAGTCCTTGTATACATAGTGAGTCCCTTTCATCTAGAATCGTAAATACACATTAGAATCATCTAGAATCATCTAAATACACATTTAATTTTAAGTAACAAATGCAAGCATCGAATGTTCTAATGACATCTGTTTGCATTACATTTGTGCAAAAGAAAGTTAAATTTTAGACATTACAGGTTATTGTTCAGTCTGCCCGTGCATGAAGACCTAGCGTTATTCGTTTAGTAGCACAATATTGACACTTTCCTTCTTTTGACAGCACACGGGCAGTGGACAGACTGGTCTACATGGTCAACATGTTCCCAGTCATGCGGATCGACGGCCATCCGAAGACGAGAGCGCCACTGTAGCAACCCTCCGCCCAGACACGGGGGTCGTAATTGTATAGGGACAGACAGTGAGGAGGAATACTGTCGCGGTCACCCGCCGTGTCCCTGTAAGTAAAGTCTCGTCGGTTCTTACTGTTTTATGTTGTTCATGTCCAATATGCACGAACCATTATTGTGTCCCTTGTGTAGCATGGCCGACACTTAGGGATCATTTTGTCCATCGTCTGTCGTCCGTCACCCTTTAACCTGCAACCTAACCTTGGCAATAATTTAAAAAGTATTTGACCTTGTTCATAAAACTTCACATGCATCTTCATCTTACGTCAAGGAATGTTGGTACGCATGTCCAATAACTCCTGACTTTCATTTTTGCATGGAGTGTTCTGCCCCTTTTCATAAAACTTGAACCTGTAACCTAACCAAGCTCATAACTGGCCATAACTTAAAATAAGCACACGACAGGCAACTTATAGTATTTCCAGAGGGCAGCCTGGGATTTTCCTTCAAGAGCAATTAAAGGTAACATTTAACATATATTTAAAAAAAAAAGGTCGAGACTCAGCTCTCAGGCAAATCTCTTGGGCTGTTCAGCAACATTGTAAATTTTAGATATATTTTGCCTGTAAATTTTGAGACAGATTTCAAAAAATGGAAGCCCCTAAAGGAAAAGACGATGGTAAGTGCACTGAATGATAACGCGGACATGCACTACCGATGAATGATAACAGTTGGTGCACTATGCATTATAGATAATAATTTAACCTCCAAAATTGTTTGGAATTTATTTCTTTAGCTATTTAACATGGAAAAGGTTTTGCATGGAAAAAAACGTTTGAGTGGCGTTTTACATCATTTTTAGCCCATGTAAGGCCATATATGACGGTCAATTTTTTTGTGGTAGAGGCAGACCACCCCATTTCTCCTGGGTAGAACCAGTACTGTATACCTCCTGCCATCCGTAAGAATCGACACTTTCTCACAAGTTGATGCGAGTGGGATTTGAAAAGAGGTAAAACTATAAGTGATTTAAAAATACTCCAGTATGTTTTTACTATATTGATAAATTGCATAGAAATTAATTATTGCTTGAACATATCCTCTGTAATTGATTTTCTGTATATCTACAGTGCCTCCAGTGGTAGGCAACTGGACAGAGTGGACGGACTGGAGCGAATGTTCAGCCAAGTGTAACGGTGGCTTGCAGACACGTCGGCGTAACTGTAATGAACCACCACCACAGATCAAGTCCATACCTTGTAACGGCAATACTCAAGAGTGGAGAATGTGCAATACTCAAACCTGTGAAGGTATGGATACAACTGGTCAGAGAGGGAGGGAATCATTTGTAGGAGAGGGAGTGAGTCATTTGTAGGAGAGGGAGGGAGTAGTTTGTAGGAGAGGGAGTGAGTCATTTGTAGGAGAGGGAGGGAGTGGTTTGTAGGAAATAGAGGGAGTCATTTGTAGTAGAAGGGAGGGAGTAATTTTTAGGAGAGCGAGTAATTTGTAGGAGTGGGAGGAGTCATTTGTAGGAGAGGGAGGAGTCATTTGTAGAAGATGAGGGAGTCATTTGTAGGAGAGGGAGGAGTCATTTGTAGGAGAGGGAGGAGTCATTTGTAGGAGAGGGAGGTAGTCATTTGTAGGAGAGGGAGGAGTCATTTGTAGTAGAGGGAGGAGTCATTTGTAGAGGAGAGGGAGGAGTCATTTGTAGTAGAGGGCGGGAGTAATTTGTAGGAGAGGGAGGAGTCATTTGTAGAAGATGAGGGAGTCATTGGTGGGTAGTCATCTGTAGGAGAGGGAGTCATTTATAGGAGAGGGAGTCATCTGCAGGAGAGGGAGGTAGTCGTCTGTAGAAGAGGGAGGGAGTCATTTGTAGGAGAGGGAGGGAGTCATTTGTAGAAGAGGGAGTCATTTAAAGTTACTAAACTACCAAACCTCTCAACAACGCCACTGTATCAGATTTAACCAACATGTTATGTTTATAAAATAATGCATTTTCATCTATTAAATACATAAATTAATGAATGTATGCTGAAAATATTCAGATTTGAAGCTGAAGATGCTTCAAATGAAATTTTGATTGGTAATTCATATTTCAATTCAAAATGGCGACAAATCATACAGAGATAGCCTGGTTCACAGGCCCGCTTCTGCTTTCTTCACTACGCAGATTCAGAACCAGGGCCTGGGGAAAAAAGGACGTTTGAAATTTCCCCTCATGTTGGGGGCGATATTTTGAGAGATTCTGTGAGACTTTCAAAAAACCTATTTTTAAGTTAATTTAATATTAGTTAGTTTCTTATTTTTAATATGAGAATTAGCAAGTGACATCAAAAAGCAATTGATGTTGAACATTTATTTAAAAAAAGGCGAATACATTCGGCTAATTGCTAGTGGGCACTTTAATCGGCCTTATTTGCCCAGACTGACATATAATATTAAAGCAGCTCAAACTCAGTAATTGATGTAAAAGGTTAAAAACAGCTTTTTATGACTGAAAAAAATAACTAAGCAATTCGCTGTGGTCTAAGATCTGCATGACTATCAGTTTTTAAACAGAAGAAAAAACATCGTTTAAAACTTTCGTCATCAGGACAAAAAAACTAGTTACTCAATATTTCACATTTAAGAAAATAACTCTTAAAAAAAACATGCGACTGCAAATTATTATATTTACTTTACCTTGAAGCAAACTTTTTTTTTTTTTATCCGTTTGAGTATGTCATTTGTTTCTTCCAAATGTGGTTGCCGAGGTAGAATACAACCACTGTAAATCCCGCTAGAGGCAGATGGGTAGGACCCTACCCCCTTCATGTTCATTTTGTATTTTTTTTATCATGCTCATTCAAGGTCTTCATCATAACACGCTTATGCAAACGTGGAAACGTGGCTCCATCTTGAATGGAGTGTCTAATATAGAGTTTGCAGAAACTCTGCAGTTCTGCAGGTTAGAAGGTTCTAGGTCCATTCTCAATATTTTATCTCGATTTAAATGAAGGATGAGCCTAGCAGTCAAAATTCCCAAAAAGTTTGTCAGCCAATGTACCACCTTTTGTATGTCTTTTCATTACTGAGCCCCACATGCCATCACATTGACAGGTGACCTGAGCCTCTTTTGCCATCACATTGACAGGTGAAATGAGCCCCACATACCATCACATTGACAGGTGACCTGAGCCCCATGTGCCATCACATTGACAGGTGACCTGAGCCCCGCATGCCATCACATTGACAGGTGACCTGAGCACCACGTGCCAACACATTGACAGGTGACCTGAGCCCCACGTGCCATCACATTGACAGGTGACCTGAGCCCCATGTGCCATTGACAGGTGACCTGAGTCCCATGTGCCATCACATTGACAGGTGACCTGCCCCACATGCCATCACATTGACAGGTGACCTGAGTCATTGACAGGTGACCTGAGCCCCACGTGCCATCACATTGACAGGTGACCTAAGCCCCACGTACCACCACATTGACAACCACATTGTCAGGTGACCTGAGCCCCATGTGCCATCACATTGACAGGTGAACTTAAAAGCAATCCACCTTGATTGACGGAATCACTCACTTTGCTGTGTACAAAGAAATGTTGTGGTCAACCAATGAAAATACCTGCCCAGGCCCGTATTCGCATAACTTCTCGACTTGAGTATGCACGCACAATCAACTTTTGATGTCCAATAAAATGATTATGTTATGCATAATATTTAAAATCTTTTACACATTCTATATGAATATTTAGGGACTTTAAATTTACTTGATTTATAATTATGCTTTTGTACTTTATGTCTCTATTTTAACAATTCCAAAATCTGAGTTTGAGTGTTTTACTCAAGTTGAGAGGTTTTGTGAATATAGGGCCAGTAGTGTAACACTATTAAAAGTAAATGCATTAATTTCCAGTACTGTAACACTGTGTGTAAAATGTAAATGCATTAATGTCCAGTATTGTAAATGCACTAACTTTCTTTAGTGTAACACTACAAAAAGTAAATGCATTAATTTCCAGTACTGTAACACTTTGTGTAAAATGTAAATGCATTAATGTCCAGTATTGTAAATGCATTAACTTCCTTTAGTGTAACACTATAAAAAGTAAATGCATTAACTTCCAGTAGTGTAACACGATAAAAAGCAAATGCATTAACTTCCAGTAGTGTAACACTATAAAAAGCAAATGCATTAACTTCCAATAGCGTAACACTATAAAATGTGAATGCATTAATGGCCAGTATTGTAACACTATAAAAAGTAAATGCATTAATTTCCAGTAGTGTAATGCTATATAAAATGTCTATCACAAAATCACCATTGTTTCAGGTGTGCCTGGATTCCTATTAAAATCTCCTTTCAGTAGCCAGTAGATGTGGTGGGAGGTTTCTCTTTGGAACACCACACTTATATATAAATTGTTCATATTTGAATGTATACGCATATAATTTCAGAACTTCACCATATGACCCTATGGACACCGTGGGTTTCCACAAATCAAACAAAGGGAGGCTACTTTGAGCAGAGATTTCGTTTCAAGTGTACTGCTAATGTTCCGAGTCAGGCCTTGATAAACGCTAAGAATGATGTAAAAACTCAGACACGATTCTGTTTTGATGGCGGGCAGTGTCACGACTCAGGTGAGCTTAAAAGTGAAATAGACACTCACTCACCTATAGATCGTGTACTTAGAGGTTACTGCAAACATAGACGAAAATTGTTTAGAAATTACTGCAGATGTAGAACGCTTGGGATATTTTTAGTTTGTCAAAAGTGTGGGTATGGATGATTTACGAGATTCGTGTTTAGGATTTTGTGTGATTTAAACAATTATCATACTGTCGAATTGAAAAAACAAAAAAACAACTGAATTTGTGGGAGTGAAAACAAAAGAAACGCGCTGAAATCGGATATTTCCTGATATTTGTAGTTACAGAAATACGTGACCATCATGTGATTTGTTGGATTTCATGTGATATGTTTTTAGATTGAGACTGTGTGTAAAATTGGCATAATAGTGTGTCTTCGTGTTTTGAGTTTCTAAATATCGTGGTAGCTATCGATTATTAATATTATTCACTCCAAAAAGCAGCTTACCAATTTACTTCATTCCGTGACATATTCTCAATCAATTCCACTGATACCGCGGGATATTAACTTGTAGTAGATAACGGAGCCAGTATATATATTCAAAATTGTTGTCTCAGAATCGTTGAGCACACTTCCATCACCTCATTCATATCCACTTTTGAACATTTGTTTTATTTTCATTTCATCTTCATTTTGAATTAACGCCTGGAATGTATGATCGTTTGTTTAGTGAAACCACCAAGTTGTCTTGTGCAATGTGACAAAAAAGAAAACAGCAGCAGACACAGTCTAACAGTAGTGCATTAAAGAGCGTGAAATAACCCAAATGTTACTTAGTGCAGGCACAAGGAGCAGTATTAACAATGTAGTCAACATGCTCCTGTCTGCAGAGTGGTTATGTGTTTATATATAAAGCAAACTTGCATGGAATGGATGCACTCTCCAGAAACTAATACTCCACCATTGTTTGTTACTAAAACTGTACGACAATGATAGATTCACACAGAAAATTGTTTTGTGGGATATTTTATCGTTGGTACAATATGTACGATGTATTGTACGTCATGTTGGTTTCGTGCAATTATCGCATTTACATTAGATCTGCTGTTTGTTTATGTTATTGAATTCTCATGTCTGAAGAATGGGACTGTGGGAAATTTTAGTATACTTATCGTTTAGTATACTATGCGCAATATGGAATAAGCAAGCTGAACCTGTGGTCAATTTTTGTGCATCTGTTTCATGTTGATTAAAAAAATGTGTTTATTGATTGTGTGTAACCATTATTGTCTGCATCAGAAATATGTATATAGTCCAAATTCCTAAGTACCCACCTAAGAATATGTCAGTAATATCTCATTGTTTTTGTTGCTTTAAGTCACACTTGGTTGGAGATATAAATAGTGGGTTCATTACGTGGTCTCGCCTTAATTTCATTAAGCGATGGGAAAGCTTATATTAGCAGGATTTTAAAACTAATATTTCGACAACAAAACACGTTTAAAAATATTGTTTACTGAAAAAAATGCAATAAGCTGTTAAAACTTACCAGTTAATTTTTTTAATTTACAATATGCAAACTTTTCCAGCAGAGAAATTAAGATTTTACATCATACCCCAGCCAACCCCGTTTTCGCTTCTTTGAGATGGGGTTGGATGGGGTATGAAAGTTAATACTCGGACCACGTAATTTTAAATAGTCTGCTGATCGCATGAACAAATGTTAAAGCTTTCAAGTCGATGTGTTTTCTTGGAAATAAATTACAACAATTATACAACTAGGTACTTAGGAATTTTGTTAAGTATGTATATAATTTCTTCTTACATAGTTATTTTAATTAAAATTGATGTTAAGATTCCCATTCCATAAACTATTTCTAGTTTAGATGTAACTGTCCAATTTTCTGAACCATTACTGCAAGTTTCACATTCATTTATAACAGAAAAATGATTTTACACGTATGAAATACAAAATGAGCAGTTCTTACTATGGCAGTTCTTACTATATGAAACAGGCCTGTAGCTATGCTGAGTCATACCAAGGATGCATGATAGAATTACCCAGATTTGAAGAAGGCATTTTAATAGACTAAGCGCTTATAACTGAAAATCTTGTTTCGGGAAATAAACTAAAACATAGCATGTAGAAATCAAAATATTTCCGGAAATGCCCACCGACCCCAATAAAAAAGGATTTGCCTCGGTTAAGTTTCCGGAATGGCTATGGGCCTGTGATGTTCAGATTTGAAATGAAATGTCCTGTATACCAGAAATTTAAATGGAAATCTACCAGTAGTCCTAATTCTTCTATTCTCTAAGGCTTCAAACTGATGAAATATAAAACAACACTTTTATATTGCACATTCTTTAAAAGGCCAGTGTAAACAATTCTTGCTTCATTCTATTTTTTATTTTGTGAATTTATAAAGTGTTACTGACAGTGTGTTGCTTTTATTATCGTATACAAACTTTGTATCACTGTGACGATCAGGCCTGCCAAAAATCTGGATAAAATACAAAATCTCAAGATTTTTCTTTTATTCTCCTAGTCTCCAGATTTTTTATTAAAAAATTAATGAAATAAAAATAATGATGATTAAGCATTTATTTCTTCGTCAGTTTCCTGATTAGTATTTTTAACCAATGTGTGTGTGAGCGGGTTGGGGTCTGAATTCTGAAACCAAATTTCAGGGGAACTATTTATAGAACTGATGATATAGCAGTTAATAACCCATCTTCAGCATTTATGCACATAAGTATTGATAAACTTTCAGCATTCAAAAATAATTAAAAATAGATTTTTGGATATATTAACTTTGCAGGGGCATTTACATCTATTAATTGGCCCTTTACCGAATGACTGGATTACTATCCTGGGGATCAGGCCTTGAATTCACTAACCATTCTCATTACGTGGTCCGAGCATTAACTTTCATACCCCATCCAACCCCTTCTCCAAGAAGCGAAACAGGGTATGAAATAAAACCTTCATTTTGGCTTAATAAGGTTGCATATTGTAAAATGAAAACATTTAATAGGTAGTTTTAAGCTGGTTGTCACATTTTTTCGTTAAAATATGTTTTTAAACATGTTTATTGTTGAAATAACCGAAATTAAGGTGGACCACATAATGTTGAGAATTTTAGACTTAAGTATCGGTATGCAAATTTCAATAACAAATATTTCTATAAGCTTAAAGTATAAACTTTCGTAACAAGCTGCTATTTAAAAACATGATGAGTACTAATAAATTCCAACTTCATACAATTGTTTATCCTCTAAGGTCATCGGAATATTCGTGAACGAAATTTGAGTACTTGAGCTGAAGCCTTAAGAATATCCTGAAGAATGGTTGGTGAATTCCAGACCTAGTCATATTCTTATGCTAATATCAACAGTACATTACTTCTAGCAGATCAATTTGACAACAAATACGTAGATATTGTTATCAGGCTTACACTTTAACATAGATTACTTTCAAAATAATCACCAATTTTATGTACTTTTAGGGATTTTAAACGTATATTTCACCTACTTAAAATATGTCATTGAAAGGGAAACATGGCAATCTTGAAGTGTTTATCAAGCACTGAAATTAGTATCTCGATCTATTTATCCAGTATCATTTTGACTTTAAACTTGCTTGCATATAATCGGGGTCGATATATATATTAATATATCGACCCTGATATAATTAAATACAATTTTGAAATTTTTAATATAATACTTTTAATATACTATTGGTGCAATATTATGTAGAAAAATTATAGACGCCGTGAGTTTTTAAAAAATCAAGATTGCCATGTGTCCCTTAATAAAAAAAAGAAGCCATCATCAGTCTTGTAGAAACAAGGGCGGTGATAAGTCGCTCAGAAAATACTCAGTTAAAGAAATCAATTCTAGAAATACTTCAGTCACCTTGAAATGGCCGAAATTAAGGCTTTTTTCAAGGTTAACTGATAAAAAGAATGTTAAGACATTAGTTTTAGATGTTTGTTACTTTATTGTTGTTTTACTTCATAAACAGTGCAATATATTCTCATGTGTGTATTTTTTAAAGGGACACACGGAAACCTTAACGTTTTTACCAAGCCTTATAATTAGCATCTCGATTTATAATGTCGATATATATCGATAAAATAATTTATCATATAACATGCGGTGTGGGAGTGTAATAACACGATTCAATATTTTCGATATTCCACTAGTGGTATAACATAACGTTAATGACGTCACGATAATGTACGTTTTCTGACGTAATGTGACGTTATAAGTTATGTGATAAATAGAATCTAACATTCGTTCTCATTCATTATTGAATTTATTAAACGAGTTGGCAAAATGATATATATTCATTATTGACTTTATTAAACTCGTTAGCAAAAATGATATATATCATTTTGCCAACTCGTTTAATAAATTCAATAATGAATGAGCACTCATGTAAGATCCTCTATTTATATACACCGGGATTTTTAAAAAAAATCAAGATTGCCGTGTGTACCTTTAAACTAGGATTATTTTGCTGTTTTAGATCTGAAAATAGGATCCTTGTATTCTCAACCTCTCAGTGATGGAACACTTAAAGATATTTGGAAACACAATTTTGATAAGTAAAATGATATTAGATGAAATAAATATCCAATCTACAACAAAATTCTCAATTGTAACAAAAATCAAATGGGTTTCCACGCAATGTTTTTTAACCAATGATCGCCATTTTGTAAAACTGGTTCTACCCAGGAAAAGTGGGTGGTCTGCTTCCACCACAAAAAATCAACCGTCACATATAACCTTAGGCCAAATAGAAAAATAGGTGTGGTTCAGGTAACCCGACCAAAAATTTAAAAAAAAAAAAAAATTGTTGATAATGCAAAAAAAGATTGAACTCAAGGTATAATAATTAACATATTAAGTTCATTATCAGAATTGAATTCATTATTGAGAAGAAAAAAAAAAGCCTACCTACCTACCCTATTTTTTTGCCAGTGTTACCTGAACCACACCTATTTTTTGGTTTGGCCTTAAATGTGTTGAAAATGATGTAAAACACCATACAAACAAACAAACAAATCATTAAAGCCCTTCATCATATATCAGGTGCCACTGAGAACACATGGTCGTGGCTGCTAGGTTTGCACAAGAATTTACAGCATCTGTGCAGTTCTGCAGGTGAGAAGGTTCTAGGCCCATTCTGCATATTTTTATTTTGAGGTAAATTTAGCGTGGGCCTGGAATGGTCATTCCTATTGGGAGCAGACGGCCATTTTGTGTCGGCGCATTGTAAAACCCAAATCAACTCAAATCTGTGTAGTTGTACAAAACAATTTAGTATTTAATGATATTATACATTTTTCTTCAGACATTTTTTAAAATATTATGTACATGTATTTGAACATTTTCCTATATGTATATAGATAGAAAGTGTATAGTTTTGTTAAAGAGTTGTTGTTGTTATTAGATTGATGGTATTGTAAGTGATTTAAAAGTGTTTAAACCTTTCACCCCTGCATTTGTTAAATGGACTTGACCTTTGTTTTTATTTGGGTCATACTTAAAGGGTCACACGGCAATCTTCACCAGCTTAGTTTTTTTAAAAGTGACTTCGTTCAATCATTAAAAATATTTATAAGAATAGGATCAAGCAAATTATTTTTGCTTATCACTTAACTGCTGATAATATTGAAACAATAAGGTATTTAAACCTATGGTAGAAAACCTAAGAGAAAAATAAAATTAAATTTAATTATATTTATTAAAGCAGGTTTAAAGTCGAAATGAAACTGGATTAATACATGGAGACGCTAATGTTAAAGCTTGATAAAAATTCAAGATTGCCGTGTGTCCCTTTAAGTGGTTAAAATAAGGGTGAAAGGGTTACATTATGCTTAAAAATGCCTATTCACCTACCAGTGTCCAATCCTGGGGAATCTGTACATTGCGAGAACAGGTTAGTGCATAGTACCAAAGGTTCGATCAATAAAATGTATAAACAAACTTTGATGGTGTTTATTTTGTGTGGATTATTATATCATGAAAGACCAACAATTTCAAACACAAAAATTAGACTTGCAATTATTAAAGTACTACCGATAATCATTCTTATATTTTCAGTTTTGTTGTGTATCCAGTTACTCCATTTCAATGTCATAATTTGTAGAGATGTGTATAAAATCATCCAAGTATCAAACATAACGTGGTCCGAGTATTAACTTTCATACCCCATCCTACCCCTTCTCCAAGAAGCAAAAACGGGGTTGGATGGGGTATGAAATAAAACCTTAATTTCGGCTTAAAAAGTTTGCATATTGCAAAATTAAAACATTTCATAGGTAATTTTAAACTGGTTATTGCATTTTTTTCAGTAAAAAATGTTTTTAAATGTGTTTTATTGTCGAAATATCCATTATAAAATCCTGCTAGTATAAGATTTCCCATCGCTTAATGGAATTATGGCGGGAACACGTAATGTGTGAAAAACTATTAACAAAGCTGTATGGGTGATGTGAAAATCATATTTCATCTTCTTTAAACTAAAGCGCTTAGAAAATTTCTGCATATTTTGTTACTGTAGTGTACGCAACGAAGTAGATGGGATCACCCTACTAAAGGTTAGGATCGACGTCAATAGTACGAAAGATAGCGCTTATATGATACGAATATATACGCTTGTATGATCTGATTCAATGCAGTACCTTGTGCTCGCTGCGTGCAGATTCCCCAGGAGTGGTGTCACTCATGTTGAATGTTTATAGATGAATAATTCATCAGACTTGAGTGCTTGAAACCTACTTTTTACACATTTCTTGATGTTCATATTTGCTGTATTGACATTCTATAAATCTTTTTTTGTACATATTGTGTATTTATTTAAATCCCTCTATTTTTTTTGTATAGTATAAATATAATTAAATGAATATATTGGCTGATATTTGAACTTTGTTTCTTTGTTTCATTATATACCCTATGTTTTATTTGCAGACTATTTGATCAGACACTTACTAAAATTCTGAATTAAGAATTATATATTTGTATTAAAGAGACACATGGAGATCTTGAGTTTTATATCAGGCATAACAATTAGTACAGCGATTTATTAATGCTGTATCATTTTGACATTAAAACTTCTTGCATATAATTAAATAAAAAAATTGAGAATTCTGTTTCCTTCATTATTCTACACATTTTAAAATATATTATTGGTGCAAAATTATCAAAAGCCAATAATATGTAAAAACAATTTGCTTTGAACTATTCTAACAATTAATATTAATGAATGAACGAATGCAAGTTACGAGAAAAACTAACAGGACGCCGTGAGTTTTAAAAAATGAAGATTGCCGTATGTGCCTTTAACACATTTTAACAAATTTAAATGAAGCTTGGCAGGCAGATGATTATCAAAGGACTGTCAGTTACCGATCAGAGTCACTAACTGTCATCACTGGTATATTTGTCTTTAACATGCTCGGGGCATAGACTCCGATACATGGGACCACCCGGTTTACTTTCCCATCCTGCGTACAAGGTTTAGGGAGAGTGTCTTGCCCAAGAACTTGCAGACAAAACTCAGTGTCACTGGTGAGACTTGAACTCTGGACCTCCAGATTTCCACTGGGCCATGACAGCCAAAAAATGACCTTTTCACATTTACTTGATTTACCTATAAAGTTTTACATCCAAGTGTTGGGTTAATCCAGGACTTGCATAAAGCTCCAGAGGTTTTTAAACTGCATACACATATATATATCTATACGAATCTACAATGACTTACTTTTTTTCAGACTAACAAATTTGTTTACTCGATTTTCTAAGCACCTGATAACATTAAGCTTGGCAGCTGTTTCCCATGGACATTTTTTCTAGTTTATCTATATTTCTATAATGGTAATATTGCCATCGTCACGATAATTTAGTTTTCAAGCGGCAAATTCTTCTCGATAGCTTCTAAATGGCCGTATTCACAACACAACTAGAAACAGCACTCGCATGATATTTTTGCATGATACGTTCTAAAATGTGTCTAAAACCATATATACAGAGTTAGTGTTGAGACTCCTCAAACTCGAAATCTCGCGAAAAATGAGAGCAAGATTTGATAATGGCAAAATCGAGAATGAGAATACTTTAAAACTGTGTATGTATGACATCATTTGGACTATCCCTACCTACGAGGTTAAGAAGAAAGGAACTGCAACGGACAACATCAAATTGCTTTAACAACACAACTTCATGAGAAGCCTTCAACACAACTTCATGAGAAGCAGTTCGACCTTTTTCATTTTCAACGGCTATAACGACTTCGTGACAAGGCTCGTTACCGCTACATTGGACAATATTTGTGGTCGCCAGCGTATAAACATTAACATAGTGTATGTATACATTGATACTTTTGAAGGTATGTGAAGTAGTATTTGTTAATCTTTTTTTCTGTGAATTCTCTAGATCTTGCCTTTTGTTTCCTAAGTTAAAGTAGTTTATTTACTTAAAGCCTGTTCAACTTTATTTGCATACATAGTTAAAACAACACTGCATGCACGATTAGAGCATGGAATACACAGCTAATATGTACTTACACAGGGACGTAGCTACCTGTACACATTGTCTGCAAAAAAAAGAAAATTAATAAAAATTGCAAAAATGAGCTGATTTCTTACTGTTTACATCCAAAATGCATCGCAGAATATCTACAAATAAAACATTTCAGGATGATGTGCACCCATACCCTGCTAGCATAATGTATACCTTGAGTTCATCGTAAAAAAATCTGTTACCATGCCCCTGATACTTGTGGTGTATGTTTAATTACTTGTATCAAACCTTTCAATCATGATACGTAATTTAGAACACCAAATACAATTTCAAACTCTGTTAAAGCTATGAAGTATATATATTTTTCTGGCATACTGGATAAGGTTATCCGCATTTTACATGGATGATAGAAAACCAAATCTTACACTTAACGTATAAAGTCGTGTGCTAATATCAAAATGACAGTTGCATGATGTCATTGTATAAATAAACATGCAATATGTTCGTAGTTGGCGACGTCAACGCGCAGAATGTTTTCTTTTGCATATCTGGTTCAGATAGGGAAATTCTAAAACACGGTATAACTGTTCTGATCGGAACCTCGGCAGAGCCTGAGTTCCGATAAAAACAATTACACCTTGTGTTGGAAGTCCCGATCTTCACCAGATACCCATGAAAGATTATTATGTTTTCTTTTCAAAATGTTAACACTTTTAATTAGTTGAATTCTGTAGACTAAATGTTGTCGACATTCACATTGAGACGGAGACAAGTCGAAGAAATAATCGGTGTACAGGTCACAAGGTCACAAATATTAAATCGGTGTGCAGGTCACAAGGTCGCAAATATTAAATCTGTGTACAGGTCACAAGGTCACAAATATTAAATCAGTGTACAGGTCACAAGGTCACAAATATTATATCAGTGTACATGTCACAAGGTCACAAATATTAAATCAATGTACAGTACAAAAAAAGTCACAAATACTTTTATATTAGTTTACAGATCACAAAGCACATACCGACATACATTTGTTGTGGTTAATGTCAATATGCGAAAATGAAAAAGTGGATTTTGTTAGGTGTTGAATTAAAATGTTTTTAGCCTAAGGTTTGCTTTAATATGAGTAGTGTTTTGAATTCGCTGAATACAGTTTGTATTATAATACATTTGTGGCAGTCGGTTACTAAACTATATCGCATATACATTTAAAAGCTCCGTTTGCTTTCATTGTAACAGGAAACGTCAATATTCGCCCATACTGACGTGTTGTAAAATCATTGTACTGGAAGTACTGTTTTGTATACTCGTTAGGGATTTGTGCAATTCGCAGTTCATGTTACCGGAAGTTTGTCATGTGATGTAAACATTTCTGTTTCACTGAGAAAAATTCCCACGGTGTTACGACTATGTTTCAAATAAATGTTTTTCATGGAAGTTTGATATTAAAACCTATAATTGTTTTGTTCTAGTTCGATTTTATATTAAAAAAGCATATGCAATAAAAATGTTATTATATTTGTATTGAGATATATGCACTCATTTTTCCACGTAATAATATTGCGCGCTTTAAAAGGATCGCAATATTTATACACGGTAGAATGAGTGCATATATCCCACTACAAATGTAATAACCTCTAAATATTTAATTATGATTTAACGAAATAAGTGATGCAGAAAATATCAAAAATATTGAGGTAAACAGACAGTTAAACAATTTAAATAGACATTTTTTTATGCTTTTTTAAACTAATGTTGATTTAAAAAATTGCAGAATGAGGTGTATATTAAAAGATGTATAATGTTTGATAATGTTTGTAGGTGTTTCACTTGTACAAAATGTTGATGGTGGTTGGTCAGAATGGGCCGCGTGGTCAGCGTGCACTCGTAATTGTGATGGTGGACTGAAATGGCGCCATCGTCAATGCAACAACCCGGTAGCCCTTGGTAACGGTATGGACTGTAGTGGACACACCACGGAGGGTCAAGAATGCAATAGCCATTCGTGTCAAGGTGTGTATGTTGGAATAATTAAATTACTTAAAATATGTTGTTACTACAGTTCAATCGCACACTTTTCATGTTTTGCTTATTTACACAAATGATTTTTCTCAAAATTTTCCCATGAAATTATTATTTTAACATTTTAAATTCTCATTTTTACTAAGGGAAAATGGGTATTTACCATGGAAAATGTCAATTTCTCAAAACAAATATATATAAGTACATTTCACATGTTTATTCATCTGAAGTAGGCCAACACCCCATACCTTTTTAACCCGAAATATCTAATTTCTATGTGTGGGAAAAACCGGCAATTGGAGAGCTTAGCCAGAATCAGATTTGAGGATATAGGGAATATAGTCCAGCTAATGACACAAAAATGCAACAAGTTCTGTATCAGAGCTTCATTTACGACTGTGCTGCATAACATGGCAGACACTTAGGGATCGCCTGGTCTGTCGTCCGTCATCGTCGTCGTCTATCACACTTTAACCTGCAACCTAACCTTGGCCATAACCTGAAAATATTTGGCCCATGTTCATTAAACTTCACACACATCTTTATCTTACCTCAAGGAATGTCGTTAAACATGTCCAATAACTCTGGCTTTCATTTTGGCAGAGTCATGCTTGCTGAAATAAGCACACTGCAGACGTCACAAGTGTTCCTCAGAACATCCTTCTAGTTATAAATCTGATAATCTTTATATACGTAGGTGTGTGGGGGTGTTGGTCCGAGCTTTCCACGTGCTCAACTAGCTGTGATCAAGGGGTGTTGACCAGGTTCCGGCTGTGCGAGAGCCTACCACCGGGGAAGCCCTACACTATCCCGTGTGCCGGCGACACTGAGGAGTATGTGCCGTGTAATATGGGACCATGTGTCAGTAAGTTATGTTGTGTGATTTACATCTTCTCGGGTACTGGGGAATATTGTTTTTGTGCTGAGCACCTTCCCATTAGAGCCCTTACAATACCCTTATGTATTCTACACAAAAAAAAAAAATCATTAATTATCAAGCTTGTCAGTATAGTAAGTGTGCTCCCCAGGTTAACACTATCACTGCTGCAGTCAAAAACATTGATTTTAACGACCAGTGTTAACCCAGATCAACCTGCACATAATGTGTAGGTTGATAAGAGTTTACACTGGTCGCCACTCAGAATGTTTGCCTTTAACATTCATTATACTGCAGATGAAAACTACTCAATTTAAATATGTGTAAGCAGATTTAAAGTCAAAATGATTCTGTATGAATAAAACCAAGCTGTTAATTTTAATATTTAATAACTTTTCAAGATTGCCATATGTCCCGTTAATAAGGGTGTTTTAAATTTATGAAGCAACAACAATTTTGTTTGTATAGAAACAATGTTGCAGAATACATTCACTTTCTGCAAGATTTTCAATTAGTGTACGTCCTTAGTATACTCTTATCTCTCTTTCTCGGTGGCATTTACTTCCCATGACCGAATATGCTCATATCTTTGTTGTAGGTGTTGCTCTCGCACATAGTGTATCAGGCAGCTTCATGGAGAAATCCCGCTTCAATCTGGCACAGATGTTCCTTGTAGGAGGCCTGTCATTCTTTCTCGGCGGCTCAGCTTCCCTCGCACTTTTCGCCTACGTTCAGAGCTTCCGTCGAGCGATGAAAGATGCTAAACAACAAGAGCGGGTGCAAAAATTGGAGAAGGCTCTGCGGCAACAAAAAGAGTTGCAAAGAAAACTTTCAAAAGTGTCGATGAAGCCACTGCCGTCTTTGGCGTCTCAAGTTAGTTTGGATAATATTTTCAGCACTAAAAATAGAGTTTATGACGTCGAGAGCATGATGAGAGACTCGCTTTATGACAAGGAAGAACCGTATTATTCAACATTGGACAGGCAATGTGCACTAAGGACATTTACAATAAAGGATTTGTAGGCGCTGATGGGGTAGCCTCCAGTATATAGAAGGTTATGTGTTTGGTTGAACTAAATACATCAACTGTATACGAGTATAATATATCACTGAGGAGTGAGACAATTTACATTTATTCAGCAAACAAGTTCTTGTGATTGTATACTTTACATAATCCGACATTTGCAATTATACCGTATACCCCCGTTAGTTTAAACGCTCCCGGGGGCTATGCATTTTACAAAAGGGTGCCTTTATGAGGGATTTTAACAAGAAAATTAAATTTGTAATTATGTATACCGATAAACAAAATGTAAAAATGCTAGTATACGCTGCATTAAAAAACATATTATACTTCAAAAATGCTTAAAATTGATAAGGGACAATTAACAGTAACTCATAAATATAGCACTATTCTAGCGAGTTTGCTTTTCTTAGAAAATAGCGGGGAGTGGGGGTGGGTGGTCTGGGAGCGTTTAAATGGGGTCCGCGGTAATCTATTGGAACAAGAACAAAATAATACTGAATGTGTATCTATAAATTTAATATACAATGTATATATAGTTGCTCAAGTGGTCAAAGGCTCATATTAGATTAATACCAGGGATATTTCGTATATCAGTATTGTGTTGCGTACATAGAGTTTTGTATATTTTGTTAACCATATTAATTTATAACCATATTAATTATACCCCGCTTTCACAAAGTGAAGTGGGAGCTATACTGTATATAGAAATCACGTTGTCCGTCACGTCCCGTAACACATATTTTAATACTTGCATATCTCAAGCATTTTTGAATGGATTGTACCCAAACTTCATATACTCATAACAACTGATGACCTCATGTCCCTCTACATCATCCATCATTGATTGCCTATAATTTATTACAAAATTATGGCCCTTTGTTCGACTTAAAAAAACACATCTTTTCTCAAACAATTTCGAATTGATTGTTCCCAGACGTCATGTACACATAACAGCTGATGACCTTATGTCCCTGTACATCACCCATCATTGATTGCCTAATTTATTACAGAATAATGGCCCTTTGTTTGTCTAAGAATTTTCCACTATAATATTGTATAATGACCTGTTAACATATTTTTCACATTTTTGAATTGATTGTTACCAAACATCATTTACACATAACAACTGATGACCTTATGTCCCTGTACATCACCCAACATTGATTGCAAAATTTATTACAGAATTATTGCCCTTTCTTTGACTTAGATTTTGCATCCCATCGCGTCCCATCGCGTCCCGTCCTGTATACTTGCATATCTCAAGCATTTTTGAAAGGATTGTTCCAAAACATCATATACTCATAACAACGGATGACCTTATGTACCTGTACATCACCCATCATTGATCGCCTATTTTTTTACAGAATTATGGCCCTTTGTTTGACTTAGAATTCTCCACTCTAATATTGTATAATGACCTTAATACATTTTTTCTCAAACATTTTCGAATTGATTGTTCCCAAACTTCATGTACACATAACAACTGATTACCTTATGTCCCTCTACATCACGCATTGTTGGTGCCTAATTTATTACAGAATTATGGTGCTTTATTTGACTTAGAATTTTTCACTCTATAATGAACTTCATGTGGCTTTCACTTTAAAACTTTTCATGGATTGTTATTACACATGACATACAGTTCACATGTGATGATATGTGTCTCTGCATTAATGTTTTTTTTGTGATCCATACACATGTAACATGCGTAGTGATCCATACACATGCAACATGCTTAGAGATCCATACACATGCAATAATTCTGCATATTTTTTTTACAGAATTTTGGACCTTTGTTTTACTTAGAATTTTTTTCACATTAAAAATTAACAGATATTTTAGACATTTATTATTCTTGATTTTGTCCATCCTCATCGGCTATAGCAAAAAAGCGGGGGTATTCATCACCTTCAGTGATAGTTCTAGTTTATATTTGTTCATGTAGAGAAAAAAACACAGAATCTAACTGGAGACCACTTTAATAAGAGTACATAAAACAAGAACAAAATACTAGGATCCTTAATTATCACACACTGTAATCTCCAGTATTATATAATACTTCCTCAGAATTTTCTAAAATGAGGAAATACGTTAAAACTGTATAAACTTTTGATTTACCTAGTTAAATATTTTAAGGAGGAGCCATCATGCATTCCCGTTTCCATTTGTTAGCAATATTATTTGAGTAGGTCCATAACAGTGGTGGTATCCCCGGTTCATTATTATTATTAGGGTAGTTCAATGCCAGTGGGCACATCCCAACTCCATTTGCTACCAATACCAGATATCAATTGGGTAGGTAAGTGACACTGGACACATCTCAGCTCCATTTGTTACAATATCCGGTGTCATTTGGGTAGGTTCATGCCAGTGGGCACATCCCAACTCCATTTGGTTCCAATACCCGGTATAAATTGGGTAGGTCAATGACAGTGGGCACATCTCAGCTCCATATGTTACTATATCCGGTGTCATTTGGGTAGGTTCATGCCAGTGGTCTCATTCCACATCCATTTGTTACCAATACCTGGTATCATTTGGGTAGTTCAATGCCCATGGGCACATCCCATCTCCTTTTGTTACCAATTCAGGGTATCTTTTGGGTATCTCACTGCCTGTGGGCACATCCCAACTCCTTTTGTTACCAATACCTGGTATCATTTGGGTATCTCACTGCCTGTGGGCACATCCCAACTCCATGTTACCAATGCCTGGTATCATTAGGGTATCTCACTGCCTGTGGGCACATCCCAACTCCTTTTGTTGCCAATTCAGGGTATCTTTTGGGTATCTCACTGCCTGTGGGCACGTCCCAACTCCTTTTGCTACCAATTCATGGTATCTTTTGGGTAGCTCACTGCCTGTGGGCACATCCCAACTCCATATTACCAATACGTGGTATCATTTGGGTAGGTTCATGTCATTGGTCACCTTGATTTAGTCACACAGATAATATATTTGAGAAATATTCAAATGTGTAAAACACTCACCAGTGCAAGATGGTATTACCAACAAACAACAGTTAACCCTGTATTCAGTGACCACTTAAGGGAAGAGCAAGGTTGGTCTCATAACGCAGGGTGTCTCTTACCTTATACAGGTGCATTTTAGAAACTGAAGCAGTGGTCTCTTAAAGCAGGTGGACTCCTATTGAGGTGGTCTCTTGGATCAGATTTGACTGTATTTTGTAGAAATAGTAATTAATTACCAGGAGTATTATTTGTTGTCTGTTATTATTTATTTATTAATGTATTTGTTTTTGTTTATTATTATTTTTATTTGTTTCTCACAAGATGGCTCCAGCTTTACTCACACAAACATCAGTAATAACACAGAAGGGTCTTCCTCAGTAATTATTTACCAGGAGTATTATTTGTTGTCTATTATTATTTATTAATTAAAGAGACACACAACAATCTTAAAGTTTTTATCAGTCGTTAAAATTTGCGTCTCGATCTATTAATCCAGTGTCAGTTCGACTTTCAACCTGCTTGCATACAATTAAATAAAATTTTGAGTTTTCACTCTTTCTTCTTTATTCTACCATAGGTTTAAATAAAGTACTGGTGAAATATTATCAAAAGTTAGTAATATGCAAAAACAAATTCCTTTATAAATTCTTATAATTAATATTAATGATTGAAAAAATGCAAGTCATGTAGAAAAACTAAAAGGACGTGCCAGTTTTTAAAAATATAATCAAGAAACCTAGTGTGTCCCTTTAATACAGGTGCATTTTAACAGTGGTCTGTTAAAGCAGGCAGGGGTAGAATTTTTTTTTTTTGCGAGTGCAGATATTTTTAATTTGCAAAAATGCATTCTAACTTGCACTTTTTATGCCCCCGAAATTTTTTGTCTTGTTGCACACAAAATCCAGGTCTGTGGCCCCAAGGTCAAGGTCACATTTAGAGGTCAAAGGTCAAATTGTGTCCGGTCAATAACTTGTGCAATGGACGTATTTTCAAATAACTTGGCACAAGTGCTCACCACAACCAAATGAGGTGTCGTGCACAAATCCAGGTCCATGGCTGCAAGGTCTAAGTTAATACTTAGAGGTCAAAGGACACTTCGGGGGCATTTATCACTTACAGTGATATTTCTTGTTTCTCTTTATAATAAGACATTTCTGTGCATAACTTTATAATACTTACATATACAGTACAACTCACGCGAAACCCATACTTTACTCTTTCACGCCGAGTGAGGAATTTACAAATCGTGTAATTTACAAATCGTGTAATTACGCGGAGACCGGAGTTTTGATGATAAAACTACTCAGACTGGGAATCTCTCGGCGTACTAACGCCACGATACTTCGCGTAGACAAACTCGGAGTTCGCCGAGTCAAAACTGCACAGGTAAAGGGTGCAACTTTTTCTAATTGCAGTCATTTTAATACATAATTATTCAGTAAGTTAAAAAAAAAATCGAAGCAGAAGACAATTTTACTTTTGTTTTGGAAAAGCGGATGTGGAACAAATTGACTGCCCGGATTATGTATACTGGGTCACGATAGTTAGCTGGCGGTTCCTATTACCGGCTTCGCGGCAAATGAACATAAAATTCAATTAGTAATTATTATACTGGAAATAGTTATATTTTTAATTAATCATTATATGTAACAAAGTTTGGTATTCTGCTGTTTATTCTTCATACATCGATGGGTTCTTTAGTCAGAAATAATCAGAAAAAGTGTAAAGAATTCCGGGTCATAAACCCGTTGTTATTGCCGCCTTGTTAAAAGGTACGTACATGGCCAAGAATTATGGGTATTTATGTCAGTTGAAGAAGTGTGAATTTTGGACAACAGAAACAAACAAAACTTGTGATTAAATGCATTAAAATTTTGACAGAATAGGTGCACTCACAGTTTTGTGCGAGTGCTGAACATTTAAACTCGCATTTTCTTAAATCAACTTGCATTTTGCGAATTTGCGAGTGCTAAATTCGAGCCCTGGCAGGTGGACTACTTTTGAGGGGGTCTCTTGATCCGATTTGACTGGATTTGCTAGAAATAGTAGTTAATTACCAGGGCCAATTTTTCAAAGATTGGTTAACTTAATCCTTGGTTAGTGTAAACTTTCAAAATACAGTTTTCATGATTTGTTAGAAATAGCAGTTAATTACCGTCTTATGTGTTGTCTGTTATAAATCAGTGCTTGAATTTAGCATTTTTTCCAACGTCTTTTGCCAGTTGATTAAAACTGAACTGGCAAATTATAGCTAATTGTAGCAAACAATACAAATGCAAACAATAATAGCTATTTTTTTTTATCACTTTGACTGGTCATTTATGCCTATAAACTATTCTATGCCTAAATAGTTTTACTTTTTAGCAATATTCTAAACTAGAAGGCTGTTAAACACTTGCATAATATTGCCAGTGCTATAAAAGTGTACTGGCATTCTGAAAAAATGACTGGCAAAATGCCAGTAAAACAGCTTAAATTTGAGCCCTGTTATTATTTATTTATTAATGTATTTATTTATTTTTTATTTATTATTATTATTTTTTTTTTTTTCACACAAGATGACTCCAGCTTTATATATTCACACAAACAGCAATACTGATACATGGATCTTCATACACAGATGTATTTCATTGTCATCTATTATTGTATATTTTGTCATAATAAGCCATCAAGTTTTTATAAAAATGTATAACTAAATAGTATTTTTGATTTGATTTAACAATGTGTCATTTATGCTCAATTTTAAATTGTCATTATGTACTTAATAAATTATGTACTTAATAAAGGGAAATAAAATAGTCTGCCTTTTCAAGTTATTACTGTATCCCCATAGGTCTGCTAAATCATACTTAGCACTCCAAATATTTTGAGTTTAAAGGGACACATGGCAATCTTGAGTTTTATTCAAACATTAAAATTTGCTCCTCAATTTACTTATCCTGCGTCATTTTGACTTTAAAACTGCTTGCATATAATTAAATAAAAAACTGAGATTTCAACTTTCTTCACTATTTTAACAATTTTTTAAATATATTACTGGTACAATATTATAAAAAGTTAGTAATATGCAAAAATAATTTGCTTTGAACTATTCTAACAATTAATATTAATGATTGAACAAATGCAAGTTAAGAGGAAAACTAACGGGATGCCGTGAGTTTTTAAAAAATCAAGATTGCCGTGTGTCCCTTTAAATCCCAAAACTGCTCTGTCACTTTCGGATAGTTCAGGAAATAAGTTTAAGATATCACATACATTTTATCTCACCTCAGCCAGAGGCTTAGATGTTAGCTATTGGATCTATGAACTATTGGAGATGTGAACGATAGGAGAATGGAGCTTTAGGATATATAAACTATTGGAGATGTGAACGATAGGAGAATGGAGCTTTAGGATATATGAACTATTGGAGATGTGAACTATTGGAAAATGAAGCTAGATGTGAACTATTGGAGAATGAAGCTAGATGTGAACTATTGGAGAATGAAGCTAGATGTGAACTATTGGAGAATGAAGCTAGATGTGAACTATTGGAGAATGAAGCTAGATGTGAACTATTGGAGAATGAAGCTAGATGTGAACTATTGGAGAATGAAGCTAGATGTGAACTATTGGAGAATGAAGCTAGATGTGAACTATTGGAGATGAGAACTATTGGAGAATTAAGCTAGATGTGAACTATTGGAGAATGAAGCTAGATGTGAACTATTGGAGAATGAAGCTAGATGTGAACTATTGGAGAATGAAGCTAGATGTGAACTATTGGAGAATGAAGCTAGATGTGAACTATTGGAGAATGAAGCTAGATGTGAACTATTGGAGAATGAAGCTAGATGTGAACTATTGGAGATGAGAACTATTGGAGAATTAAGCTAGATGTGAACTATTGGAGAATGAAGCTAGATGTGAACTATTGGAGAATGAAGCTAGATGTGAACTATTGGAGAATGAAGCTAGATGTGAACTATTGGAGAATGAAGCTAGATGTGAACTATTGGAGAATGAAGCTAGATGTGAACTATTGGAGAATGAAGCTAGATGTGAACTATTGGAGAATGAAGTTAGATGTGAACTATTGGAGAATGAAGCTAGATGTGAACTATTGGAGAATGAAGCTAGATGTGAACTATTGGAGAATGAAGCTAGATGTGAACTATTGGAGAATGAAGCTAGATGTGAACTATTGGAGATGAGAACTATTGGAGAATTAAGCTAGATGTGAACTATTGGAGAATGAAGCTAGATGTGAACTATTGGAGAATGAAGCTAGATGTGAACTATTGGAGATGAGAACTATTGGAGAATGAAGCTAGATGTGAACTATTGGAGAATGAAGCTAGCTAGATGTGAACTATTGGAGATGTGAGCTATTGGAAAATGGAGCTAGATATGGACTATTGGAGATGTGAACTATTGGGAAATGGAGCTATTGGAGAGTAGAACAATTGGAGATATGAATTATTGGAGATGTGAGCTATTGGAGAATGTCGCAAGATGACCCTAGTGGTTGGGACTAACTCAGGAAAGAATCATTGTCGGTGACTGCATTACATAGTTTAATGCAACTTTTAAAACATGTTATCAAGAAAAACAAGCGAATACACAGATGGAATATGAAAAAGACTGTTCTCATGAACATATAAGACGTTCGTAGTATTATCACATACTGAATATGTCGACTGTCTATATATACACTTACGACATGAAAGTGTTGTTGAAGTTACAACAATGTTGATGATAACACACATTGCAAAGAATGATGATCTAATGTGATGTATTTGATCCATGAGAGCTTATGCACATGATGCGTGACTCCAATGATCGGTGATTGTCATCAAAAAAGCCTTCTATAAGGGTTGATGACATGATGAATAACCTCCACCGAGGTTTTGTGCTGAAGTTCCTCCACTGAGGTATGATGACGGGCCCACCACGTGTCCCGGGGGTTGTTGCTCCTATGAGAACCTGACCATGTTGTCCAGTTACAGAGACCATCTCACCCGCTCGTTACGTTATGCGTTGAATCACCTAAAGGGCCTACACACTCAAAAGGCTTAGTTCCACTCCGGGAGGCTTAGGCTGTAATAATACATACTTTTAGACGTCGGTTCATTAACACAACAATTTTATATAATCATCGTTACACAAACAAATCATTATCTCGTAAATATATGAGGCTACTCTCTAATTATGATGTTCAGTAATGTATACGTATTTTACAACTCATGTATACGCATCGGCATATATACAAGTCTATCATCACACCGTTAACCAATGCACCTAATATACAACATTATCAATTTAATCTTGTGTTACAATTATGAGTTATACGCCTCGGCATATATACATGTTTATTGTATACTTTCATATTGTCCCGTTTAGTTTGCATTGAGCTAAGCGTGCAATATTCTACGATATTGCACGCATTCATATTGCACGGGAACTTTTGCTCGTGCTTGCTAAGAGCCGCGAAATAGAAATAAGGAACTACTTTCAAATAAAAATAACGGAATCCTTCCTATAGTGTCAACAAAAAAATACGTGTTTTTTTTCAACCTTTTATGGCAAAAATTGATCAAATAACTGAAATGGTCACTCACCCACTGTTTAACGTTATCGAATGGTAAACAAACTTTAGAAAATGGCTTGTTGTTTTTAATGACGTCATCCGACGTCGACGTCGTTTTCGCGCAAAATAATCATCCACACAAAATGAAACTGAATGGCAAGATAGGAATTCCATCAAAAGCTATAAAAATAACACAAATACAATGAAAAGTAATAGTCATACAATTAACATTGATCAAAAACAATATGAAAGTATACAATAAAATGTATGGCTAAATATTACTTGAACTCGTTGTTTTCGCGCAGGATGACTCGCAAGCTCGTCGTCCTTTGCCAAAACAACTCGTTCCAAGTAATATTTAGCCATACAAATTCAATAACCTTATATATCATCTCACCGTTAACTAATGCACTTAATATGCAACTTTATCAATTTAATATTGTATTACAATTAATGATCGAACCTACAATAATTCTATCTATAAAGTTAACTTCAGAATCATATGCTAGTTGTATCAAGTTAATGTTTGAGAAGCATGTACAAGTCGACCGGATGTAACACTATCACGAAACAAGATGGCGACGCCCATTGATTAAAATTTCATAAAATAGATATACTGACCACATATTGACTGTGAATTTCACACTTCCAAACGAATGCTCCAATCAAAGCATCTTTCAACATTCCCGGCCGCGACTGGAAAACAATGCGACTTTATAACCCAACGTTCCTCCCAAACCATCATTTCTCACATTTATTCCGTGACACACCGTGGCAACAGACGCAATTTTCATATCTACACGAAAGGACATTAAACATTAATTGTGTGTCCTTTAGAACGATAAGATTGTAAAATACCTATAATGTTACATGCATTAATGCACATATAAACTTCTTGAACGGCCCTGCCGCAGCTCCGACAAAAACGCTATGTCCCGTGGTACATAAATATATCATGCGAATGGTGAAAGAAGAATTGAGCTATTGGAGATGTGAACTGTTGGCAAATGGAGATAGGGTATTGGAGGATGTGAGCTATTGGAGATGTGAATTATTGAAATGTAGCTATTGGAGATGTGAACTATTGGAAATGTGAGCTATTGGAGATATGAACTATTGGATAATGGAGCTATTGGGACAGCTTTTTTATTTTTCAGCCATCCGTTCATTAAACAACGACTTGTCACCCAACTTGAAATGATTAATGATACGGAGGTCAACAGTTTGAAAGCGGAAATGTTTTCAAACTTTTCTTTATATCTCTATGTAAAACTTACACTTTGACAAGAGTTACTTTTCCTGAAATACTTAAAAAACACTTATAATCCACTAAATTATACTTATAGCATTGGAAGGTAAATTAATGTCTTGCTGTTCAAATACGGACTGAAGTTGTGAGATAAAATATAAATGTTGTGGATTATTTAAGTATCCATATGAGACCTTCGGTCTTACAGTTTAACGGGAGTTATTTCCCCTGAAATATTTAGAACCATAGCATGCCCCTAAAATATAATTAAATAACTTTTCAGAAATGAACCGAAGTTGTATGTTGAATAAACCAAGCTTTTCTTTATATAAGTCTATATAAAACATGTGAAATCTATACTTAAACATCATGGACACCTTGACGGGGCCATTTTTGATCTCCAGGAGACAAAAACACAAACTCAGTATTTAAGGTTCGACATTTTTTAGTAATTGCAGTCATCTTGATTGGATCGACCTTTTTTAGCTCGTCTGTCGTCTGTTAACTTTTACCTCGTTAAGACGATAGGGCCTTATGGCCCTTGATTTATTTAAAAAATGCCATATTTTGCCTTGTTAAGACAATAGAGCCTTCATTTTTTATCCGATATTTACCAGATTGTTAATATCAATGAAAGCTTGAACAAGTTCGAAAGGAATAATGACCCTTGATTTATTTAAAAATGCTATATTTTGTCTCGTTAAGACGAGAGGGCCTTCATTTTTAATCTGATCTTTACCAAACTTTACCAGATTGTTAATATCATTGAAAGCTCTGCCTCAGATAAGTTCGTAAATCAGACAGATCGGACCAATAGCAAAGGAGTAGTGATCCTTGATTTAGTTAAAAATGCTATATTTTGTCACGTTAAGACGATAGGGCTTTCATTTTTCATCCGATCTTTACCAATCTTTACCAGATTGTTAATATTATTGAAAGCTTCGACAAGTTTAAAACCCAGTCAGATTGGACCATTTACACCGGAGTTATGGCCCTTGATTTTCTGAAATATGCTATATCTTGGCCTCATTAAGACGAGAGGGCCTTCATTTGGCCAAATTTCAGTGAAGCTTTTCAGGGATGATCAGTACCAAGCCTAGTTGAACATATCGTCACCATATTCTGGTTGAGTGATTTTGGCGGAGTTATAATAAATTATGTCCCTTTAAAGGTTTTAATACACATACTTTGTCCTGACTAGTTCTCCTGAACCCCTGGCCGGATTAAAACGAAACTTTTTAGGGATGATCAGTTCCAGGTCTAGTTGTGCAAATCATCGCCGTGTTCCGATTGAATGATTTTTGGCAGAGTTATGGCCCTTTAAAGGTTTTAATACACAAACTTTGTCTAAGACTAGTTCTCATGAACCCGTCACCAGATTTCAACGAAACTTTATAGGTATGATCAGCACCAAGCCTAGTTGTGCATATCATCGTCGCGTTCCGGTTTACCTATTTTTGTGGAGTTATGACCGTTTAAAGGTTTTTGATACACAATCATTTTCCGGGCTAGTTCCACTGGCTGGATTTCAACGAAACTTGACAAGGATGACCAGTACCAAGCCTAGTTGTGCATGTCATCGCCATATTCCGGTTGAATGATGTTTGGCAGAGTTATGGCCCTTTAAATGTTTTAATAGACAAACTTTGTCTAGATTAGTCTCTTCTGAACTCCTTGGCGGATTTCAGCAAATCTTGGTGGGGATGATCAGTACCAAGCCTATAGACTGTGAGCTAGTAGGAGAAACCCTCCCCCTTTGTAGGGTTTGATTTACAATAAGTTTCAAAATGAGACATGTGTGCCATCTGAGCAATGGGGCTTTAGTGAGTTTTGGGGGGAAAACACTGCGTTTTTAGACGAAAATCGCCGAAATCTGGAATTATTTTTTAGAAAAAGAATGGAATATATTAGAACCAATTTGAATTGATGGAATCTTTCTCGGAACGCATCTCAACGTGTCCCACCATATAATTTATGGATCCTATACTTAAATATTGAGATTTTGGGTAATTTTTTTAAAAAATTGAATCAAATCGCTGATTTCTGTAATACATTCGGGAAATTTAACTAAAAATTAGAAATATATCTAATACAATAGAAAAAAGAAATATTGTAACCTTTTTGGGCAGGGTAAGGTCCAGTGATTAAGTAGAAAAATGTCCCTAACTGCATGATGTTTGGAAATGCCTTAATTTTGGGGCGAAAAATGTGTGTTTTTGACAAAAATCGACGGAATCTGGAATTATTTTTCGAAATTAGTTTGAACATAAACTTATCAAATTGAAGCAATAGAATGTTGCACAGCATACATATTCAAGATTTTCCTGGCATCATATATAACATATATGCTCAAATATTGGCATTTTAGGGCAAAATGTTGGAAAAAATGACAAAAATCACTGATTTCTGTAATCCATTGGGGGTATTGGGTTAAAATATAGAAACAAATATTTAATACAATAGAATAAAGAGATATGGTAACACTTTGGATAGACAAAAGTCCAATAATTAAGTAGAAAAAAGCACAACGTTCCACATGGTCGATGGTCCATCGCATCTTACCATCGACCATCGCATCTTACCATTGCATCTTACCATCAACCATCGTATCTTACCATCGAATCTTACCATCGCATCTTACCATCGACCATCGACCTAGCCATCTTACCATCGCATCTTACCATCGACCATTGCATCTTACCATCGATCATCGTCGATGGTAAGATGCGATGGTAACATGGCCCTAACAGGACACCGTAGAATTTCATTTTGGTAGAGTTATGTCCCTCTTCATAAAACTTTAACATGCAATCTAACCTCGCTGATAACTTGGAAAAAAATATTGCGCAATGGATATGTATACAGTTCTTCCTTATCGATGATTCAAGACTTCCTTATCGATGATTTAAGACTTCTTTATCGATGATTCAAGACTTCGTTATCGATGATTCAAGACTTCCTTATCGATGATTCAAGACTTCTTTATCGATGATTCAAGACTTCGTTATCGATGATTCAAGACTTCCTTATCGATGATTCAAGACTTCTTTATCGATGATTCAAGACTTCTTTATCGATGATTCAAGACTTCTTTATCGATGATTCAAGACTTCTTTATCGATGATTCAAGAGTTAAATGCCGCTTTTCATAAAACAATTTAAAAAGCATAACTTGAATACTAATGTGACTGAAAAGTAAAGTTAAAACGATGACAGAGTGCATCGAGAGAAAGTGCAGAGTGCAAGAACCATAATTCTATCTTCATCCAAGTTAAGGTTATTGCCCTTGTAATTTGGTACCAACTTATAATTTGTATCCGTAGTATAACTTGAAAACTTCGAATGAAACTGGAACAAAACTTTAAACAATGATAGAGGGCAATGAGAAAAAGTGCAGAGCATCATAACCATAACTATTTATACAAATTCGAGTTATCAAAATGTGTAACGTTGTGCTTGTAATTACTGTCCTGAGCTTAACTTAAAAACTACTAATGAAACCGAATTGAAACTAAGGACAAAGATAGTGGGCAATGAGAAAAGTGCAGAGCACAATAACCATAACTTTTATTCAAATAAGAGTTATTGCCCATTGTAATGTTATACATAATTCTTATCCGTAGCATAACTTCAAACCTAATATTGGGTCTTGAATGAAACTTGACACAATGATAGAATAAATGAATGGTGTTTTATGGCACGTCGACGGACACATAAATAGGTCATATTGTGCGCACAATGATAGAGGGCAAGAAGAGAAAGTGCAGAGCACAAGAACCATAACTATATTCATCCAAAATGGTACTGAAATGAAACTTAAATGATTGAGAGAAAGTGCAGCTCATTAAAATCAGACCCTTTATCAGGCTAGTATACTCTACAATACTAGCGGAGAGTTAGGATATGATTTTAATGAGATTGAGAGCACAAGAACCATCACTATCTTCATTAAAATTAGAGATATCGCCCTTGTAATGTTAGACTTATAATTCTTCTCCGTAGCATAGCTTGAAAAATAACTAGAGGAACTGGAATGAAACTTGACACAATATTGGAGGACAATGAAAGAAAATGCAGAGCACAAAAATAGGTAACTGTAACGTTGAGTAAATGCAGAATTATCGTTTTTATTAAATTATAATATGTTCATCAGACATATCTTTTCAGGAATATGATGGATTGTATTCTTCTTATAAGAAGGGGGGGGGGGGGGGGGGGGGTTCACGTGATCACGTAAAATAAAAACAAGGATCCGTCTTCACGTGAAAATAGCAGAACTTTCACATTTCACGTTAAATGTGGATGAGCAGACGTGAAGCGCTATAGGCTCGAGCTTCTCTAGTACAATGTGTTAAAAAAAAATAATACGTCCCTGGGTGGGCTTGAACCACCAACCTTTCAGTTAACAGCCGAACGCGCTAACCAATTGCGCCACAGAGACACTTACGATTTTCGGAACAGTTTAGCTTAAATCTATATGCGCTACTTAAACTATGACAATGAGCCTTCAGGCATGTTGCATGTCAGTTTATCCACATATGTTTAGATCTACGCTAGAAACTAATTAACGTGGGTCACTATGGGAAGCCATAACCGTCAAAATGTGGATATTTACAAACCATTCAATGACAGGCCATTTAATTCAGCATGAAGTCATTTGATGACGTACATATTGATTCGATGCGACGTGTCAACTCGGTTCATTCGTTACGAAGTGAATTGATACGGTTCAAAGTGAAATGATACGATGTAAAATTTCAAACCATACGACGCAAAGTCATTTGATGACGTACATATTGATTCGATGCGACGTGTAAACTCGGTTCATTCATTACAAAGTGAATTGATACGGTTCGTAGTGAAATGATACAGTGCAAAATTTCACACCATACGACGCAAAGTCATTTGATGACGTACATATTGATTCGATGTGACGTGTAAACTCGGTTCATTCATTACAAAGTGAATTGATACGGTTCGAAGTGAAATGATACGGTGTAAAATTTCAAACCATACGACGCAGTCATTTGATGACGTACATATTGATTCGATGCAACGTGTAAACTCGGTTCATTCGTTACAAAGTGAATTGATATGGTTCAAAGTGAAATGATACGGTTGTCGCATTGTCGGGTGTCGCATTGTTGCCCACGACAATGCAACATTGTATCTGGCCCCAACCGGACACCGTTTGAAACAGCACATGGCTGCAGCATTTTAACCTACTTCATCCAGCTAGGTTCTGTTCTGTTACTTCCTGTTGTTGTTTATTTATCAAAATTATGGTCACTTTTACCCGTGTATTTACTTATAGTCAATTTCAATTCTTCTTTCCACCAATTAATTTGTATTTTATTTTTTTAGTAAATACTACAGTAAAGTTTCTTTTCAATGTGTGGGACAGACATAGGGAAGTTGAATCAATGGGTAGTGCCTCTTGTTAAGTTATTTGTCCCTGCAGCAGAATACGTTTTCTAGGTTACGCCACTGAACTTGGACAATTTCAAAACCAGTTGCATCAGACTAGACACATCAAAGTTATAGCCTTTGATTTTTTAAACAAGAAATCCGTAGATTCACATGTCTCGCCTAACGGAGGCTGGACTTAAAACGGTCAATGATGCTTAAATGAGGTTGTAAACATTTTAGTAACTAAAAGCAATGGAGTTTGCCGTTTGCTGAGATGACATTTAAGTGCATTTGTTTAAAAGCAAAATGCTATTATATTAAAAACAAGAGGCCCAAGAGGGCCTGTGGATGCTCTACTGGCTAAAACGGCTCTTACATCAAGGGTTGTCGACATAAAATTCCCATCAGTATTTTTTTTTAAAACATTGCAAAAACAACAGGGTTAGGATGGCCTTAGATCGCTCACCTGGTAATCATAGGCAATAAGTCTGCTGTGTCTAGTCTGGTATGGGTATTTTTTAAATTGTCCCACTTCTATGAATGAAATTTTATAAAAATGGGGCGGGGTGGTGGGGTGGGAGGTTATATTAACATTCTAAACAAATATGGTAAAGATCAGGTAAAAAATGAAGTAACTACAGATTTAACAAAGGAAATACAATATAGCATTTTTCAACAAATCAAGGGCCATATCCTGTCGTTACTTACAAGATCTAGCTGGTTTTCGAACTTGTCCGAGATTTCATTGATATACCGCGATTTGCACAACTGGACATCATACTGAGGCTTCCTGCCAAATTGTATAGAAAGTTTAGGAGGGGTAGCGCCGACAAGAAATTTAAATGTGAAAGTGCCATAAATCCGTCATAAATCAGCGAACTGGAAAAAAGCGTGATATGCACAACTAGACATCTTACCGATGCTTCCTACCAAGTTTCGTCGAAATCCAACAATGCTTTAGGGGGAGTAGAGCCGACAAGAAATTTAAAAGTAAAAATGTCAAGGGGCCATCAAAAATCAACGAACCGAAAAAAATAATGAAATAAAAAATAAAAAAAAATAAAAAATATAATTTTTTTAAAAAAAAACAACAAAAACAACAACAACAACAACAACCATTTAAAACAATAAATCAATAAATATATCAAATACAAAAAAAAAAAAAAAATAATAATAAATAATTATTTTTTTTTTTTTTATATATATATTTAAAACAAACTTAGACCAAAGAAAATCTACAAATAATAAAAAAAAATATACTAATAATAAAAAAAAAGGCAAAACATCTGGTAAAGTTTGGTAGAAATCAGATGAAAAATGAAAGCACTGTCGTATTAACGAGGCAAAATATAGCATTTTTTAACTAAATCAAGGGCCATAACTCCGCTGTTACTAGTCCGATCTGGCTGGTTTTCGAACTTGTGCGAGCTTTCATTGATATTAACAATATGTTGAAGTTTTGTAAAGATCGTATGAAAAGTGAAGGCCCTTGGCCAGTAGAGCTAAAAAATATCAGCTCCAGAAAGTAGGTCAAGGTCATAGATGAAATCCATGCATTCAAAAAGATGCACTACCCAATACACAATTATGTCAAAATAGAATATGTTTTCTTCCAAAGATTAAGCTATAAATTAGGTTTAAAACATCTAGTGCATAATTATAATTCATGAGAGAGTGATGTAATTGTAACAATTAAAGTTATCTGCCCTTTGCTTGGATGGTGAAGGTCACATCCACATTTGCTTTGTCACGTTGCAATGTACCACTCAAGATACAACTATAAGCAAAGTTTTAAAGGTCTTAGTGCATACAGTTTGTGAAAAAGTGACCTAAACGCAAAAGTTGAAGGTAACAATTAAGTTATCTGCCCTTTGCTTGGAGGGTCAAGGTTACTTTCACATTTGCTTTGTCACGTTGTGATGTACCACTCAAGATACAACTATAAGCAAAGTTCTAGTGCATACAGTTTGTGAACAAGTGAACTAATGCAAAAGTTGAACCTAAAAAGTATTAAGTTATCTGCCCTTTGCTTGGTGGGTCATGGTCACTTCCACATTCGCTTTGTCACGTTGCGATGTACCACCCAAGATACAACTACAAGCAAAGTTTGAAAGGTCTAGTGCATACAGTTTTGAGAAAATGACCTAAACGCAAAACTTGAATCTTGACGCCGCCGCCGGAAAAGCAACACCTATGTCTCTTTTTTTCTTCAAAAAGACGAGACAAAAACTGTTTTCCGGCCTTAGGCTACTCAGGCCAGTAGAGTGATACAGGCCCTCTTGTGCATCTTGTTCCCGGAAGACTACTTAATACACGCCACTCTGTAAATGACATAATTTTAGACATGGAGGTCATCTTGAGTGACAGTTTGGCCATGAACACAAATCACAAAACTGTCTATCCATCAGCAATTTCATAAAAAAATATTCTAGTCTAGATTTGAAACAGTTTAATGACAATTGACCACACTATATTTGGAATGGATTGACCCTCTAAGATTTTGGTAGGTCGCCAAAGATCGCCGAGTTTGCTAAAACTATGTAAAATTTATGGAAATTTGATCGTGCAAATATTCATACAGTCTTTCCTATCAAACCTTGCATTCTCAGTACTTTTGGTACTTTGATTTATCATAATATATATATGTTATGTGGGTGAAATAACCCTGCAAGTGATGTGACAAATATCGCCGCCAAATGTCGCACCGTTTCACTTTGCACGTAATAAAATCAGTTTCAGTCGAACGGATTGCGTCTGCATCGCATCGAATCAATATGTACGTCATCAATTGACTTTGCGTCGTATGGTTTGAAATTTTACACCATATCATTTCACTTCGAACCGTATCAATTCACTTTGTAACGAATGAACCGAGTTTATACCGTATCATTTCACTTTGAACCATATCAATTCACTTTGTAACGAATGAACCGAGTTTACACGTCGCATCGAATCAATATGTACGTCATCAAATGACTTTGCGTCGTATGGTTTGAAATTTTACACCGTATCATTTCACTTCGAACCACATCAATTCACTTTGTAACGAATGAACCGAGTTTACGCGTCGCATCGAATCAATATGTACGTCATCAAATGACTTTGCGTCGTATGGTTTGAAATTTTACACCGTATCATTTCACTTCGAACCATATCAATTCACTTTGTAACGAATGAACCGGGTTTACGCGTCGCATCGAATCAATATGTACGTCATCAAATGACTTTACGTCGTATGGTTCGAAATTTTACATCGTATCATTTCACTTTGAACCGTATCAATTCACTTTGTAACAAATGAACCGAGTTGACACGTCGCATCGAATCAATATGTACGTCATCAAATGACTTCATGCTGAATTAAATGGCCTGTCATTGAATGGTTTGTAAATATCCACATTTTGACGGTTATGGCTTCCCATAGATCACAGTAAAATTCACATCGCAGTGGTGGTCTGAGATAAAGGAACACCGTGATACCTTGATAAATAGTTGGCTTGGTTTGATAACTGAGAATCCCAGGATGGGATCTGAGAGGAATGTGACTGTCTGTTTAATGTAATTTCCAGCACATTCTAGGCTACGTATAATAATAATACTAATAATAAATTCTTTATTTAAAGATGGTAACTCAATCAATTTACAATAATTGCTCTCCCTTGAGGCCATCATATGGCAATCTCCACGCAGAGTTATCGTTTCTTGAGTGTACTCTGGGTGGAGATTGATGAAATGAAGAAATATGTAAAACACACATATGGTTATATACATACAATATTATACAATTCTTAAGAGTTTCCTGTTGTAAAATCAAAAGTCCCTATATATAAATCTTTTAAAGTTATTTTAAAGTACTTAACCAAATGCAAGCAAATTAAAATTAACTAGTATTACCTAAAAGATAGGAATAATATTTCTTTTTAAATTCTATGATATATTTGGCTTGTCGCATTGGACGTATGACGGTCGTATTTTAGTAATGGAGGCAGACCACCAACGTATTTTTGGGTAGATTACTAGAATCAGTAGTGTATGTATATATCTCCCGACATCCGTAAGAATCGACGTTTTCTCACTTGCAAGTCGAGCTCTCGGTGTGATTCGAACCCGCACCAGTGAGTGGCCAGAACCAACTGCCTAATTGTATTTCCACCGCAACATCACTCGAGGCCTTCAGGGCTAGCCTTGGCATATGCCAACCAGCGATCGTAGGCACACCGTACCCACTAGACAGCCATATACCATGTATACACACTAGACAACCATATACCGTGTATAGTTTTAAACGTTTAACTTTTAAATATTCTTGACTGTTGTGTAAGTGTTTGCCCTAGTCTCATTTAGTTGACGTCTGGGGTGCTTTTTTACATACGGACATTTATAGATGCATCTCGTCGGATGACGGCGCATATCAAGAATCTGCCTGGGCATGAACAGGCAACGTTGGACTAATTTAGTCTAATTATATGCGTATATAAAAACCCAGTCCATATAACGGAAGAAGAAGGTGGTTCAAAAGCAGCGTGTTTACCCTCTCGATCAATTGGGCCAAATGTTACGTCCGGTGTAGCGGGGTTTAAGAATTATTTATAAAAAAGTTTGGAAATTGGAAGACCGGGCAAGGTTTTGTTGCATAAATCAACCATACGAGAGTTTAAGGTTTTAAGAACTACCTGTTGATTTTAAAAAATTGAATAAAGAATAACTTATATTTTGTCCACATGTTTTAATGAGGATAATTTTGTACAAATTCAATTATCAGTATATTTGTTTAAACTACAGACTGGAACCCAGGGTAACATGCTATAGCTTTTAATAATTATATAATTAATAATTATTAATTTAAAGAAAACAAATTATTTTATACACGCTAACCACTTACGTCACAGAAGCATAGATATGCACGAGAATCTTTAAGTCTGATTTGTCATAATTTGTATTCGTTACAAAGCCTTCGGGCATGTTATTGCTTGTAAGGTGTAACAACGCTAAAAGAAACAATTACCACTACCGCTAAAGGTAACAGCACGTACGTCACAGTAACTAAAAAGAACCCGTTTACTCAATTTTCGTTAAAACTGTAGATGTTGAAAAAATTGTTACCGTTAGCGTTAGCCTTGTTACCGTTAGCGGAAGAGGTGAGTCTTACCTTTTAGCGGAGGTTGTTACCTTTAGCGTTGAAATTGCTACCTTTAGCGGCGGCTGTTACCTTTAGCGGAATTGTTACCTTTAGCGTTGTTACATAAGGCACATATATTTGATATTGTGTTTCAATACACCGCTTTGACTACAGTCATGTTGGGTCACAGCAAAGACGTCACATTGTCCCCAATCGATTGCAATATGTAAAAGAAAAGGTCAGATCACATGTAGTAGCGTGTTCCTATACGCATTATCTAAATACATGTAGTCACACAACGCGTCTTGTGACTATATGACATATGACAAACAAGTCACATATTGCAACATGACATACGCCTTCTCCAAATAAACCACAAGGCCAATGCTAAGCAAACTTCACCTTGATGATCCTGAGAACATATTAAAATGTAAAAACTAAATAAACGCGATATCCAAGATGGCTTCAATTACGAAAATACGAAAATAGATCAAGCCCCAAAAACCGCTGAAAACATTTAGACAGTTTTGAATCAAAAATAGCCCCGCTCCTGGGCCCAAAGTCGGTATATCCTTAGCTAGACCATGTTTATAAATGTCTATTTTCATTACAAAGAAACTGTTCTAAGCGGAGTCCCACAAGGATGTGTCATTGAACTTGCACTTTTCTTGCTATTTATAAACGACCTGACCTTATATATTGGCCAAACTAAGGTAGACCTTTTTCAGGCGATACATCTCTTCACATATCTAGCAGGCACTGCCGTAAAACAGAACAGAACAGAACATAGATACCCACTGTACATATCCGATAGGTAAGACTCATAATATAATCGTCTAACATTTTTGCCACATATAATATAATCCTTTCCGGTATTTATAATTCATTATTGCAAGAGTGTTGTCGCAAGATGACCCTAGCGGTTGGGATTAACTCAGGGAAGAATCGATGTCGGTGACTGCATTTACATAATTTTTAAAACATGTTAAATATATATATATATATATACAAAGCGAATAAACAGATGAAAGATGAAAATACTGTTAACATGGACGTATAAGACGTTCGTAGTATTTATCACGAATATTGAATATTTCAACTGTCTAAAGAGGACACGAACGTGTTGTTGAAGTTACAACAATGTTTATGATAAGTAACGTTGCAATCAATTGTGATCTAATGAGATGTAACTGATGCGCGTGAATTGATGAACATGATGCGCGACTCCAGTTAGCGTTGATTGTCATCAAAAGCCTTCTATAAGTGTTGATGACGCGATGATTAGCCTCCAACGAGGTTGTGTGGTGATTTTCCTCCAGTGAGGTCTGATGACGGGCCAGATACGTGTCCTGGGGGTTGTTGCTTCTACGAACACCTGGCCATGTTGTCCAGGTACGTGGACCGTCTCCACCCGTTCATTACGTTATACGCTGATAATATATCATCTAGAGGACCTACACACCCAAAAGGCTTAGCTCCGCTCCGGGAGGCTTAGGTTGTAACGACACATACTTTTAGACGTCGGGTCATCAACACAACGATCTTATACAATCATCGTTACTAAAAAAATCATCATCCACTCTCTAATTATGACGTTTAGCAATGTCCTTGGGGTCGTTGCTTCTACGAACACCTGACCATGTTGTCCAGGTACGTGGACCGTCTCCACCCGTTCATTACATTATACACTGATACTATATCATCTGGAGGGCCTACACACCCAAAAGGCTTAGCTCCGCTCCTGGAGGCTTAGGTTGTAACGACACATACTTTTAGACGTCGGGTCATTAACACAACAATCTTATACAATCATCGTTACTAAAAAAAATTACCATCTAGTAAATATATGTGAGCCACTCTCTAATTATGCGCGACTCTAGTAAGCGAGTGATTGTCATAAAGATCGGGATGATGTTGATTAGCCTCCAACGAGGTTGTGCGGCAAGGTTTCTCCAAGGTCATCAACACAACGATCTTATACAATCATCGTTACTAAAAAAATCATCATCCACTCTCTAATTATGACGTTTAGCAATGTCCTGGGGGTCGTTGCTTCTACGAACACCTGACCATGTTGTCCAGGTACGTGGACCGTCTCCACCCGCTCATAATGTTATACGCTGATAGAATATCATCTAGAGGACTTACACACCCAAAAGGCGTAGCTCCACCCCGGGAGGCTTTGGTTGAAACGATACATACGTTTAGACGTCGATTCATTAACACAACAATCTTATACAATCACCGTTACTAAAAAAATCATCATCTAGTAAGTATATGTTGACCGGATGTAAGTAACAACATCACCAAACAAAATGGCGACGCTCATTAAATATAAATGTGCAATAAAACTTCATAAAATAGATATACTGACCATATATTGCCTGTGCATCTCACCCTTTCCGAACAACTTCTCCAAGCAAAGCAACTTTCAGTACTCCTGGGCACTACTAGAAAACAATGCACTTTATAACCCAACTTGCCGCCCAAACCATCATTTCCCACGTTCATTCCGTGACACACGTGGCAACAGAAGCAATTTTCATATCTACAGGAAAGACCCTTATTTTTTTTGTAAAATACCTATAATTTTACATGCATTAGAGCACATATAAACTTACCTTAGCTCCGCCAACAACGTTAGGAAAATTCTCACTTTCCCGTGGAACATGGATATATCATGCAAATGTTATCATGCAAATGTTGAATATGTTTTAACTGGACAATGGATTAGCATGAAATTCACAAATGTCGTCAAGCGCTTACAAGAGCTATGTACGGCCAAGATCGTTTTGTGACAATTGTAGTTACAGGAGTTGTTAATTGGTTATCCAATGTAAAAAACCTATTCAAAGAATATGGTTTTGGTGATGTGTGGTTAAGCACACAATGCGTCAGTCCAAAATATTTTTGTTTAATTTTTAAGAGAAGAAATATTAATCGTATTATTCAAAAATGGCAAGAAACTGTTAATAATAGTGTTGACTTATTTTCATATAAATACTTAAAAAAAAAGATATTTCATTTGAAAAATACTTTGATATTTTATCAAGTAACTTAAAGAAACTAACCCGCAAAATAACTTCAAAATTACACTGCCAATCTAGTTTGGCCTGGCTGGTTAAAACTGTTTATATTTTGTCTATAGAGTTTGTATTCTCAGTATGTGTAAGTTATATAACTCGTCCGTAGGTTTAGAAACGACTTACATATGTCGTAAAATGTGTCTGTTGTTGGCGGAATAGCTACTTTAAGCTGTTTTATTTCGAGGTTAACGTTTTCCTCTCATTCTCTAAAAATTGAGCAAGGTAGATGTAATAACATTGAAAACATGACAATTGGTTTACATGTTTATTTCCCAGTCTCTAATACAGAACTGCTTGGATATACTGGATAGATAGGTAATCACATAATAAGCCCCGCCTGCTGGTGTGGCTATAGATATACATTACAGTAGATATGGACGAAATATTGTGGGTGCAAAAGTTGAATATCATTTCATTACAATTTGTCCTGCTTTTAATGTTATAAGAAGCAGCTTCATATTGAAAAGTATTATAAACATCCGAGCTTTATACAAATCTGAAAATAAGGAAAGGAACTAATTAATTTGGCTAAATACATCAAAAGAGCATTTGACCAAAGAACTGTTTTATTAAACAATGTTTAAGTTCATTCTATGCCACAATGTATGTTGTTTTCGTTGTTTTATTGTTAATTTTTGCGTACATGTGTATCTGTTCTGTTCATAGATACATTCAAGCAGACATGTGAATACTTTTTTGTCACATAACGCGTTAGGTTACATCAGGGCTTTATCAGCCCAGGTTACATATTGCCGCGAATTTGCGTAGTGACTTTTAACGCATTACAGGAATCACAGTTTGCCCAAGTATAATAAGGGACGTAACTGTGTTAACATCTATTGTCATACTGCAAAGAAAATTCTCAGGATTGCATTGGTCAATGCGCCGTAGACATGAGCCCATGTCTACGTCTCGAGACGTGAACATAGGACGAACCCCATTACTCAAATACACAAAAACAAAATGGCGACGATAACGTTGCCGATTCGTTTTGGAAACCGCCGATTGTTTCCTTCCTATCGCTTTTCTGCGCTTCCGACTATGTGTAAAAGCCTGAAATAATCGTAAGTGTATTTTTTTTGGCAATTTTACAGATAATAAAACATTAACATAGTGACAAAATAGGTTTATTTTATTAAAAAATCCGCTAAATTTAACGACGTTAGAGCGATGACGTCACGAAAGTAAACAACGTCTAGTTTGAGGCACGTTACGGAAAAATTGGCGCAATAAAAATGAAATCGTGTGTTTGGCTTTTTTTTCTTAAATAAATGGTTACAACTTTGAAGTATGACAAATTCGTTATTAGGATTCTTGAGAGGGAACATGGGCTCACATTCCCTGCCTGGAAATATATATTCCCCCTCGCCTCGGCTCGGGTGAATATAATTTCCAGGCAGGGAATGTGAGCCCATGTCCCCTGTCAAGAATCCTAATAACTAATATTGTCATACTGCAAAGAAAATTCTCAGGATTTCATTGGTCAATGCGCCGTAGACATGAGCCCATGTCTACGTCTCGAGACGTGAACATAGGACGAACCCCATTACTCAAATACACAAAAACAAAATGGCGACGATAACGTTGCCGATTCGTTTTGGAAACTGCCGATTGTTTCCTTCCTATCGCTTTTCTGCGCTTTTCTGCGCTTTCCACTATGTGTAAAAGTCTGAAATAATCGTAAGTGTATTTTTTGTGGCAATTTTACAGATAATAAAACATTAACATAGTGACAAAATACGTTTATTTTATTAAAAAATCCGCTAAATTTAACAACGTTAGAGCGATGACGTCACGAACGTAAACAACGTCTGGTTTGAGGCACGTTACGGAAAAATTGGCGCAATAAAAATGAAATCGTGTTTTTGGCTTTTTTTTCTTAAATAAATGGTTACAACTTTGAAGTATGACAAATTCGTTATTAGGATTCTTGAGAGGGAACATGGGCTCACATTCCCTGCCTGGAAATATATATTCCCCCTCGCCTAACGGCTCGGGTGAATATAATTTCCA